>PGCI01000318.1:0-107733 GCA_002873125.1 Puccinia coronata f. sp. avenae | reverse complement strand
TCTCCAATCCTCCCTTACCAATTTAATGTGATGCCAGTCCCTGCCAAATTTGCCTATACACAAGCGCAGGCCACCAAGGCCGCAATCTTGAAAAACCCGCACTACGTAACACTGCATTGTCTGCGACCCTGCAATATAATCTGCAGCAGTTGCAAAGCCTGGCATTATGCCAAAGAGATAACTGGGCCAATCCCAAAAAGCCGGGAAGTTTCATTTTCAACCTGTTGCCAAAAAGATAAGGTGACCTTACCATATGTTGATGAGGATGTGCCCAAGTTCCCATCCAAATTACAACAACTGTTCATGGGTGACAATGACAGTAAGTCCCACCTTGCATCTCAAGACACAATATAACAAACTGACCATCCACTCAGCCGCAGAGAACTTTCAATCTCTGATCAGGATGTACAACAATTTGGTAGCATTCACATCCGTCCGGACCAACATAGACTACTCAGTCCAGGGCCAGTTTGGAATGTCCGTATTCCGTATTTCTGGAGGAATGTCACACCAAATTTCCTCGCTTGAGCCAAAGGACTATAACAAGCCAGGCTTCTGCCAGATATTTGTGGTGGGCAACGGAGGAACTGAAGAGGCAAAGCTGTGAGTAAGGAAGGCAACAGGGCGAGGCAAGGGGACCTGGAAGAAACATTATTGTTAAGCAGCTCATGAACATTCTCTACGACGTCAATCCCTATGCCAAGAAGTTTCAAACAGCATGAGAAATCTTGGGCGACTCACCAAAAGCCACCCTTGCGCTTGTGGGGATAAATCAACCGGGCCTTGACAATAAGCATTACAATGAGCCAACAGTCAAGCAGGTTGCCCCAGTGGTTGCAGGCTTGGAGGCTATTGTGGAACCTCGGCAGATTGTACTGCGCCAAAAGTCTGGAAAACTTAAGAAGATTTCTGATCTCCACTCGGCTTACTTCCCACTACGATACCCACTCTTTTTTCCTCTAGGCTCCCAGCAATGGGATGGCCTCTACCAAGCATGGACCAAACGATGTAAGCTATTTCCATTTGAAGCAATCAAAAGTGAACTGATGGGAGTTTCAGCTGAGGTCCGAGTTGTAGGATCACTCAAATGGTTTGTGTTCCTACTGTTCAGGCGCGCAGGAAATTACTCACCTATCTTACACGGTGTGGTGTTCCAAACATGACACAAATTTTCCATTTTTATTCTATCTATTTCTCTCCTATTCCTTCTCTATTTCTTTTCTCTTTCTCATTTTTTCTCTTATATCCACTAAGATATCCTCAAATATTATTGAAGAATCAGAATCTACGGCAAAATTCACTCTAGGACACAACTTACGGCATAGTCACCACTCAACCGGATCAGGAAGCATCAGCAAATCAACATACTCCGTCACCTAAACCTTAAAATCCCTACTACAGCCACCAAAATACAAAACCCTCAAAACCCCATAGATTGTTCCAGAAACACATTCTTCAGGCCATTTGATCCTAGGGAACAACTCACGGAATCTCTCTTACATGCCTGGATCAATAGTTATGGCCAATATTAGTTCCTAGACCCGAGTTTATTCCAGTTATTCACAGTTACACAGCGCTTTCACAAGGCAATCACACAAAAACCCCACCCACAACTCAACCACTAGGCCCAGGTAACCCCTTTTCTAGGATGTTCTACCCAACTTAGGCCCACAACACTTATGGAAAGTTCCATCAGGTTCAGAACCACAAGTCACACACATTTCACTTGTTCTATTGTTCCATTTGTTTCCATCAACCACATTTCAGCCATGATTAGTCATCAATTATTGTTCCACTGTGTTCCATGACCATTGTTCCAACCACAAGTTGACCACCCCCCATTTGTCAGGATTTTGATATAAAAGGGGCTCTCCTCTAGCTGTTTTCCCCCTCCTCACCAGATTTTGTCCCCACAAATATATCAGCACCTCACTCATCCAATACCCTTATATACCTGATATTAGTCTTACTATCCCCTATAGTCTACTACTGGTCACTCCTCCATTGAGGTTTCATCATCCATCAACCATCATCTATACATTAGCAATTACATATCTTATTACTACCCTAAAACCTTCTTTGGTCTAAGACTGCCTAAGTAAACCTTACATAAGCAGACCCTTACCCAACTAGGATACCCAACCTTTACTCAACAACTACTTCTCTCTCACATACACCATGAAAAAACAATTGTCACTTGATATCAAGTGACATCTGGCCAACTCCAGCCAGCTATCCAAAATTTATCCAGACCTTTTCTTTTCCTAAAACTATGTAGAAAGAAATTTTGCTCAGTATCAATGAGAACTGAGCTATTTCATGGGTATCCCTGAGCTTTTGTACAATGGGAGCTGAGCAATGCCACAGTAAATGCTGAGCTCCTGGCCACCCTGAGCCCTGAGTTTCACCAAAGTTGACTATGAGCTGAACTGCTGAGCAGGCTGAGATTTACTGCAGTAAGCACTGAGCTGATGCTCATTTTTTGCTAAATTTTTTCAAAATTAAAATCAAGAAAACCAAAATTAAATTGAGAGTAGGAATGGAGTAGCTTTGAAGCTGCAACCAAAGTTGAGTAATGTCACTTGACATCAAGTGACAATTGTTTTTTCATGGTGATATAACCCCTTACCATCAGGTAGCGGGTTCCATCCCTGGTTGTAGCGTCAGCTCCCACACCTCATTAGCACTACACTCCATCCTCTTATATAAGTCATCTACACTTATACCAATCATCATCATCATCCATCCTTGGTAGTAGCGTCAGCTCCCAGAACTCATTAGCTTAACACACCTTCATCATCCACATACACTCTCAACATTCACCAATATCATCATCACCTACCATCAACAACATCATCATCAGCATCACATATTTATTCATACACACTCAACACATTCTTAATCACCCACACTTGACATACCAACCGAAGTATCTTGGATACACTTACTATCACTTGAATTAAAGCCTGCCAATCATAGATTGGGGGGTCTTGTTTTAGTGTCTAGTATAGGAACGGCAGAGTCATCCTCACATCATCCCGTTCCGCACTCAGCAAAAGGTCTTCACTGACACTTTTGAGCTTTACAACGGCCAAGCCCTCCTTCAAGAATTTTTGAAGGATATGTATGTCTGTGTTGAGCGGTTTCACACAAATTACCTGCGCCAGAATCAAGCAGCCCTCAAGGTGAAGAATTATCAAGGGCTCCGCGAGTCACTGGAGAACAAGGATGATCTGGTGGGGAAGAAGGTTATTTTGCCATTGTCATTCATTGGCAGCCCTCGTTCGATGTTGCAGCTCTATCAAGATGCAAGATCACAGAAGCCATCCCCATGGGGCCAATGCCATGGATCAGCGGTGGGCAGATACTTTACTTTATGTTACAGCAGGTTAATTGGAGAACGTAACTTTTTTTAGTTATCCATTCACAGTGCTTTTGTGACGTAACATATCACTGCAAATGTAACATAACGTAACATTTTTATTTTTTGTACACAATATTTTTGGGTAATGTCACCTTCTGGGGCAATGTTTTATTGTGAACAGGATGTGACATGTTGTTGAAAAATCACTCAATTGCATAATGAATTTGGCATAATGGTTAGTGACTCCCTCTTCCTGCAAGGCTGGATTGAGGTTGTGGGTTTAAGACCCACTGTGGGCAATGCTTTCGAGCCAGCCCAAACAGCAAATACTACCTGGAAAACAGTTGTTTGGCCAGCATGAGCACATTATCTTGCTCACATTGGGAAACATTGACTGATTGAAGGGCTCGCCTTCCAAGTTACTCAAAAGTTACCCATGTAACTTGTCACATTACCCCAAAGTTATCCATATTTGGTCAAAAAGATAACGTAACCTGGTCTTGCACAAAATATCTGGGAACGTAACTAGCAGAAAACTAGATCCCTCTTGAAAAAAGATATTGTAACTTGAACAAAGTTATCGGTAAAAAGTCTGTAACGTAACTAAAAAAGTTACCTTACAGGTACGTTACCAGTTACGGGTAACGTAACTGCCCACCGCTGCATGGATCACCCAACTGAAGTGGTTTGGGTTACGTATCTCAAGTTGAAACGCCTGTTATATGAGTTGGTTGCAATGCAATGTTTGGTTCGAGTCATTGCATACGTTTCAACAATCAAATTCCAGAAGAGGGGTCTTCCGCATATCCACGTTATGCTAACCCTTGAAGAAAGCGACCGCCCAACCACACCTGAGGAGATCAATCTCCTTGTATCTGCTGAGATCCCTGATCCAACAGTCAAGCCACTACTTCACAAAATTGTGACCGATTGAATGATGCATGGACCTTGTCAAGGCAGACCCTGTTGGCTTGGCAAAGGCTGTAAGCTCGGCTACCCAAAGCCTTTTGCAGAGAGGACAGTGATTGTTGAAGGGGCGTATCCAACTTACAAGCGACAAAACATGGGGATCTCTGTAGTCAAGAACGGTGTGACATTTGACAATGGTCATGTTGTTCCATACAACAAGTTCTTATCACTCATGTTCCAGTGCCATATTAATGTTGAAATTCCATTAAGCACAACCGCGGTCAAGTACATTTACAAATACATTACAAAAGGTCATGATCGGTCGTTACTCAAGATTGAGGGGTCTGATGAAATCAAGGCTTTCATTGATGGTCGTTACCTTAGCCCACCTGAGTGTAAGTTATTGACAATCAATGTCACCAGCAAGTATATATATCAAATGTTAACCTTGATTTTGTACCGGTATTTTTCTGGTGTCTCTTCAAATTTGCTCTCTCGCATTGGTCCCCGACTGTTACACAACTGACAATCCATGACAAGGACAGTCAACCTATATACTATCTTGATGCCAATCAAGCAAGACAGCAGATCAATTTGGGTAAGGCATCAAGGACTACTTTGACCAAATTCTTCAACTTGAACTTTGACGACGCAATTGGGGCGGAAGGAAAGAGAGTACGGACCCTCTATTACAAGGAGGTTCCTGCCTATTTCTGGTGGGACAAACCAAAAAGGCTCTGGACTGCAAGAAAGCGTAAGGAATCAACCGTCGGACAGGTTTTTTGATTTTGTACTTGGCCGGTGAACGTTTCTATCTACGTACCCTGCTGCTCCACACAAATTGTGCTACATCATTCACAAGCCTGAAAGCTGTTCATGGTATCAAACACAAGACATATTGCAATGCGTGTGTGGCACTAGGTCTCCTGATTGACGACTTCCTGTACGACTCGACAATCAAAGAGGCATCAATTGAAATTTCAGCTTTTTGGTTATCACAGATGTTTGCGCTCATCTGCGTGCATACACCGCCGGCCAATCCTCAAGGTCTATTCAATTGTCATTACAAGGTGTTCACAGATGACTTGGTTTGAATTGACATGGGCAAGCGCGACTCTTGACAACTGACCAAAAAAGAGCGGAAGGTCATGGGTCTCTTCCAGATTGAAACTATCATACACAACTTGGGGTAAACCATTGCTGATTGCGGGCTGACCATACGGGAGTTGCAAAGGTTAGCTATGGCCACCATAATTGCGGAGAGGGATGGCCATGAATCCCAGGCTGTGATTTGATTACGCCTCAAACAAACAACTGCAGCCTTCAACTTCAAGCAGTAGGAGATCTTCTGTGAAGTCACAAAGGCGGTGGAGACACCGGGCGGGCAGACAAATGTTCTATGCTGAAGGTCCTGGGGGAACCGGGAAAACTTTTCTCCTCAGTGCCATTATTGATGACTCAAGTCTTAAGAACATTGACTTCAGGGTTTTTGCTGCATCAGGTGTAGCGGCTCAACTGCTCAAAACGGGTCAAACAGCCCACTCGACATTCAACATTCCAATTGACCTTCATCTGGATGCGGAATGCTGATTTGAGCTCAACTCTAAATTTTCAAAACGCCTCAGTCAAGTGAGACTGATTGTCTGGGATGAGATTGTCATGATGCATGTCCATGCTATTCAGGCAGTTGATTGGTTGCTCAGGCGGGCCACTCAAGTCAATCAACCTTTTGGTGGCAAAGTCGTTATCTTCTTGGGTGATTTCCGCCAGATCCTTCCCGTTGTGAAATACAACGAGTACCCGCGGTCCTATGATGCGACTATAAAATCATCATAACTCTGGAGAAAAATTGAGCGGTTCAGTCTCAAGGTGAACATGAGACTCTGGCTGTCAACGGACGATCGAGCGTCAGACCGGAATGTCAAGTTTGCTGCAACACTTCTAGAATTGGGTGACGGTCGCCTTCAATTATCAGACTACTCAACAGTTAGGCTGGACGGGGTAACAAAGAAAAATTTTCCGTCGGAGAAGGAAGCAGCAAATGTATTGATTGATTTTGTCTATTCCAACCTAAATAGTTACTCAGCAACTGATCAAGATGAACTGAGCTCCTATCTGAATGGACAATGAATTCTGGCGCCGCTAAATTGCAACATGAGGGCGCTAAACAATTCCGTTCTATATCAGTTTGAGGGCACTTCAAGAGTCTCTACCTCAATTGATGTCCCAGATCCGGATGGGTTTGACTTGCTTCCGGAAGAAGTCCTGAACAAAATCTCAATTTCGAATTTCCCTGAACACACGATAACAATGAAGATTGGCATGCCCATAGTCATAATGCAGAACTTGTACATCAATAGAGGAGTGTGCAACGGGACACGGATGCTGCTGACGCACATTGGTGAAGGATTTGTACTCAGAATGATCATGGGAGGTAGATTTTGCAGCAATGTAATCAGCATTCCAAAAATCAAACTTCATAATAAAGGGTCCCCTCAATCTGGCTTAAGTTTTTACAGATATCAATTTCCATTTGCACCCGCATATGCAATGTCCATCAATAAATCTCAGGGCCAAACATTAGAAAAAGTCGGGGTGATGCTCAAGTCCGAGGTTTTCAGCCATGGTCAACTTTACGTGGCATTATCAAGAGTATCAAATGTAGATAATTTGATGATTGCTCAAGCCACATGTTTTTTGGAGACGGTTAATGTGGTGCATAAGGCAATGTTTGAGGAGTAATTAGTAAGGCAACTTTCATTGAGGTCAAAAGGAAGATATATTACAATGACGCTGAACATCTCCCCTCCCATAGACAGCCACTCTATTGGCGGCGGCTGAATGACAAATTGCGCTGGACCGGACTGCGGTTGGAACATGAGCTGGAAAGTGAAACGTTATAGAATTGAGGACCTGGTCAATCTGTTGGCTGGAGTTGTTCCTGTAATCATACAATGTTGTTGTTAACACTAGAGTGTCCCTTTAGCTTAGAATGTGAATCGTGAAGAGGAAGTTGACCGGAAAATTGTTTGGATGGCCCTCAACAATGTTGAAAGAGAAAATGGGTGGCCTGTCAATTGCAGGTGGCGACCTTGGCCAATGTTATCTCATACGCCGTCGTCCTCAACATTACTCACGGGCTGAGTTGAGATTCAGCAGTTTTGGAACAAGTCCGTGTGGACCCTGAGGGCCACCTGACTCAACTTGAATGGAAGTCATCAGGGAAAACACACATGTAGGTGGGATTAAATTGAATGTGTTGGTGGTCTTTCAAATGCAACCTCAAAATGAGTGCGGACAGGATGCGCAAGTGGCGATTTGAAAATCTGGTATGACTATGCTCATTGACATAGCTTCTGAATTTTATGATGAATTGAATTGAACCGGACAAGTTGGGTGGGAGTGTCAAGTCAGAGAGACATGATTGGGGCCAGTCCGGTCTAACACATGAGCCACCAGCCTGGTGAAGGGGTGGAGCCTGGATTGAAACCGGCGCATGACATTAACCTGTTGAGGTGATGGTTCAGTCCGGTCCAACCTGTTCTGAGGACATGAGCCTGGTGCAAAATATTAGTTGTGAGCATACATATAAAGCCAGGGTTGTGATGAGATGAAGCAGAGTTAACATTAAAGCCTGATTCCATTATCTAAGCAATCCGGAGTAGCAATCGTATTACAAGTATGGACACCACGATCAATCCGACTGAAAGCGAATTGGACATCATCAAATTCTCAGGAATGGTCTGGTTTGTGCCACAAGTAAGCGGTGGCTCACTTAAGCATTCATTGAGGCTGATTCGTTATGTGCTAGGTCGAGGGGACAATTGAGTTGTGGCAAAAACAGTGAGGTCAGTGGTAATGGTCAAGTTCAAGGCAATGGGCGAGCTGGCACTGGCTGGGAATGAAATCAGCGGCTTTGCTCTCTGCAATGATGGCCTGACATCAGCAATGGAAAAGGGCCAAACACACCACCTTTCGGGATCAATCACTGTTAACAACAAGACGAGGATGCCACATTTAACTTTCAGCACCGTTAATGGCCGGCAAGCTGCGGGGCAAATTGAGCCGCCAACGCTCAACATTGAGGGAGTCGGGACCATTATCAAAGTCAAGTTGCTAGCAAGGGTAACATGAGGCATGGGGGCCATGTTAAGTGTACTTGTTGGGCATAAGTCAAGGGTTAGTTATTTTACTTATTAAGATGTGAAGGATGTAGCTGACATAGATGTTAAGCTTGATGAACGGAGTATAACAGAAGTATGGTGAGTCCTGAACACTGCATCAACCAATGGATTGGAAGGGGACCATCTCCAGAAGGGGGGAAGATTGAAGTACAAAGGATGGCTCGCAGGGTCGAGTTGGGCAACAGGCCAATTGGTTGTACAGGTGAGTGATAGGGGCCTGAGAATTGGGAAGATCAGCTGATATTGGAGCAGGTATCTACAGGTTCAATCATTGCGGAGCCGGCGGAGGCCATATACACCTGATCTGCAGGCTGAATTGTGTTGTGAGATGAGGTTGATGTTAGAATATGAAGGAAGAGATTGAATTGAGAAGTGATTGTGGCTGCCGAATGGCCAGATGATGAGGATTATACTGGAGTGAAAATTTGCCAGGAGTCAAAGGGAGCATGGTTGAAACACAACTGTCAATGATGAAGTCCTGAAAATTATCATTTAATTAAGGTGTAAATGGAGTGTGTTGATATGGGTCCGTTGTTGGGGTTGATTGCAGCTAAAATGCAGGATTGAGATGGAATTGCTGAAATGAGAGTGCAGCGGGAGGGGAATCACTGAAATGGCAGTGCAGCGGCGGAGCCGCCTTAAACTCTAGTATATTTTTAAGTTGAAAGGCTATTGACATAAATAACTTGATCTAATAAGCTTGCCAAAACAGTAGCATAACAAAACTTTAGGTTCAGAGCCTCATTTACGTTTGGGGTTTCAAGGGGAATCAAGAAATTTGGATTTGGTGCTATGTGTGTACTCGCATGAGGGATGAGCTTCTCAAAAGTGAGGAATGAAGACGGGAAACCTGCTTCTTGATGAGATGGTACTCAGCCTGCTCATGTGGTGATCTTTGTGACCTCCTACTCATCCAGATCCCTTGTAAGTTGTCACTTGGTTGCTGACCAAGGTTATGGAGAGAAGTGCTGACCATAACCAAGATCTTTGGTGAGCATTGATGACAAAGGTTCTGGTGAGCACTGCTGGACCTCACCCAGATGGCATACTGGAACTCAAGTGAACCTCCAGCCTGCGTTTTGTTCATGTCACTGGGCATCCCCACCCAACCCGTTTATAGTGTTAAAAATTGTATACTTCCAATATTTGCCTAGCTTAATAAAGTCCCTCCTTGGCGGTTGAGTGGTAAAACACCTGTCGCATTGCACAGGGACTTATTTATGTTAGGATATTTGCAGGGGATAGAAATGAATACAGCCAAACTTGGAGTTGATGGATCCAGGGAAACTGATTTTTCTATCAACATCCACTTTTGTTGTGGTCCCACAATGTTTGAAGGATCTCTGGCTTTGTTGATGTCACCTGGTAGTGAAAAGCACAGTACTAGTTCATGAAGTTAAAACTCGTATACTTCTGATATTTTGAGCAGCTGAACTTGGATCCGGAGTTGGTGGATTGATCCATTGAAGCTTGTTTTGTTTCATGATCCATTTACATATTGCTGGTTCCAACTTATCTTGTTGCCTTGGATCTGGCTTGTTCTTTCTCAATATTCACATGATGGTTGATTCGTAATTGGGTGTTTGAGACGGATATCCCGATGAATTCAAAAGACCTCTCCACTGCATATCTCCAAACTTTTTCCAAGCATTAAACGTTAGGCGCTTTTTTTTGTGGCATCTGTATTTTGGCGTGAGTCAAAATATTTTATGAGCATCATATGAAATAGCCTTTTTGGGTATATGAATCACTTTCTTTGGCCTCTTGGGAAGAAACCATTGTTCATCGTCTGTATCTTTACATTTCACATTACCACAGTTACCACTTTTCTCAGACGCAGTGTCTTAGCTGACAAATAGAATAAAGCAACTTGCTTACAAGCCAACATAGCTACACCTCTAACTCTCTGAAGCCTCATCTTGTCCAGTATTGATTTTCACACATGCGCCTCTCTCACATAATTCCTGGCTTCCTGATATGCAGCTTGAGTGCCTGCATGGAATTCCCTGGCTCTAAAGCTGTGTCAGGGGAAACAAGAGAGGAGTTAGCTTCACTCATTTGGTTGGAATGTCAGAGCTTGGGCCATTCCATGTCCAATTTTCTGGGGAGCAATCAACCCAAACCTGTGAAAACCAAGATGATCTCCGATGAGATTCATATCCCAGAAAGCTCGTCTGAAACTCCCGTGAAAGGTAAGAGTACACTTCTGATGAGGATTTTTCTCAAATGACTTCATGCCATCATCTTCACTCGGGCATTCCATTTGATATAACTTTTTATTTAGTAGATCTGCACAAAGTTGATGGAATGAATGGTAGCGGCAAGGCTTCCATATAAGAAAAAGGTGAGTAACTTTTTCTTAAGAAACTATTAAGTTGTGTTGAATTTCTGCTCCTTCTTTCTCCCTCTGTCCTTTTTCACATTTTTCTGCTTTCTTGAATCTTCCTGATCTGGACTGAACTATAGTCATTATAAGTAGCCTGTTTTCTGTTGAATTATTTTATCAACAACTCATTTCTCTTCAATGATTTCCTTCTTTTTCTGGTTCATTATTTGATTCTTAAAAACTTGTTACTTGGAATTAACGCCTCTCAGTATTTGTGATTCAGAACATCTTTCTTTTGACTGACTCATCTAGCCTAATTAAAAGAGACTGAGATGTTTTGTATGGCTCGTCTTTTTCAAAAGATTTGTTTTATCTTCTCTCAGATTTTATTCAATATGTTTTCTTTTATTCATTTCTCAACCACATTTTCACCTCATGTATCTAGTCTATTTAAACTGGCCTAGCTACATGAGAATAAAACTATTGGCTCTTTCATTCTTTTTCCGTGAGCCTTTCCCAAAAAGGACCATCCTCCTTCTTGCGCCATCATCCCTCAAAATTCCCTTGTTGCGCCAGCAGTTCAAAAACTCAACAAGTTGAGCTGGACTGAAAATTTTTCATGATCTGAATACCAGGTTAAATTTTGATCATCCTTACACATAAATTCTAGATAATCCAAATAAAACACAACAATCATCCAAGTGCAATTCATATTGCACTGATCATCACTTCAAATAAGAATTCCCACCATTGTCTCTCCTTATGGATCACCTGCTGCTGCTTAATTACTTGAGTTGGCAAAAATTGATTCTGGTTGGTTATTCCTCAAGCTGCCCCCCTAATCATCTGCAGGTGGCAATAAAATGCCTTATAATTTAGGATGTAAGTTGGTTGGGATGACCCAAACAAAACCCAAGAACCTTTGTTTTTTGGGTCAGGTTGGTGGATGATAAAACAATTTCTAATCCAGCCTGGGAAGACCCAACATCTGAGGTGGGTCCAAAGACCCAACTATTACCCAGAACAACCTGCTAAAATGTGTTCCAAGGCTGAAAAAGCCTTGGGTTGCACCACGACCAATCAATGGTCACATGATTGCAAGTGACATCTCAAAGTAAAAATGCACCTTTGTACTTTGAGATGTCACTTCCAATCATGTGATCATTGATTGGTTGTGGTGTTGACCCAACCAAACCCACTTTTTCCTTTGCTGGGTTTGGGTTTGGGAATCATACAAATTATGACCTGAACCGACCCAACCCCCTTTTATTTGGGTTTGGGTTTGTGCACTTTTTTCCAACCCAAACCCAACTCTCCAGCATTGACAAGTTGAAAATGGTGCTTTGAGCAATTCTCAATCTGCTATGTTTGACCACTTATTAGACAAGCAGTTGGAATGCTGTTCTTTCCAGAAGATTGGACAGGCTTTTCCAATCGGTTCCTGGATTTCTGGCAAATAGTTGGATGAGAACTGCCATTAACTGATTGGAAAGTCCTTTCCAACCTGCTGACAAGATCAGAGGTTCAACTTTCCTGTCCAATCATTGGTCAAACATGACAGGTTGAGCATTGCTTGAGCTTCCATCTTTGACAATTTGATTCAACCATGGCCAACCATCATAACCAACTTTTCAACTTGAAAAATTCAAGAAATCCAATAAGAGGAATTTCATTCCAAGTTTCAGCCTCTGTGATGCCAAGGGCTAGTACCTTTTAGCTACACAATGTGATAAGAGTGCAAATGATGGGTAGAATGGGGTATTTTCACGTAGAAAAGTAGTAGGAAAGAAATAAAAAGAATATAATTCTTTTTTATAGAGGGGCCTGCTGGCGCAGGGGTGTTTGTAGTTGCCCTCTAAATCAGAGATTTGCTAAGCAGGGTGGTATCTGATTAAGCAAACAATGGGTTTCTGCGTAACAGAAGGTGGTACCAAAGTGCTTTCCAATTAAGGAACCAGAATGGGGACAGAAGGATAAAAGAAGTACTCACTGTTGCTTCTTTTATACCAAAAAGCCACGTAGGGGTGTGAAGTAGAGCTGCTGGGTAGATTGGTTGGTGTCTGCGCAGGAGCTGGTCACTTTAAAGGGTTGATTGAAGGAGGAACACCACAGATAAAACAGGCAAACAGAGCAGAGTAACTGAAAAAAGGACAGGACACGGCGTAACTGATTGACTGTAATATAAATTGATGATGATGGGGAACAACTTTTGGCGTGGAAAGAGGACTCTATATGTACTAATTTCACTCATAGTGGAGGACCTTTCTGCCTGTGTGCGTGTAGTAACTGGATTTCAGCGCAATGTGGCCAATTTGGGAGATTGGCACTAGCAAGGCTCATCCCAATCACACTGCTGGTCATTAATTCAGCGTCACAAGTGCTTTTCATGACCTTAATAACTTATTTAGTCATTGTAACTAAGGTACATAGCAACACTGATGTGTGAATGTATCTGAAATGGGCCACAAATGACGCAAATGGGCCACAAATGGCTAAGGCCAATCTTTAAAGGCCACGCTGGCTATGTTAACCTTATGTATTCAAGGTTTTTATTAATGAAACCTTGTAAATAAACCACGTAGAATCTACTTTTACCCTAGTTACACTTGTACATATGTGGTAACTAGGGGATTAGCTATTTCCACGCATTTGGCCAATTTCCAATTGGATTATATAATCCACGCGCGGGGTTGGAGGTTTAAACCCCAATTGGGCCTAACTCCCAAACTATACACAACACCTCAATTATAAGTCCATAATTGGTCATTTCACATATAGTATGCATATATAACAAGTACATGCGTGTGTAATGTCTGTGTGACACATGTTTGTGGCCAATTCTTACGGGTAATTGGTTCAAGGTGAAGGAGTAGGAATTTAGGGGTACTTCCAGTGAGGGACCCTACATTATTTTACATGAGGATTCAGAATATGACATATTATTCTAAGTTATCCTCAAGGTTTAGAAGTTATTCACACTTTCTGTAAAAAGTGGTTATTTATTTTAGTCCTAACTTATTTTTAAGGGTCCAGAACTTTGTTAAGGTTTTTGGGTAAAAATAATGTTACTAGTTACTATTCTTACTTTTATGTGTTACTAGGGTTACCTTATGATTATTCCTTATTATTATAGTTATTTCATGTCTATTTGGTATCAATAATTAGCCTATGTACTATTTTCAGGGTTTGTACATATGGTAATAATGTTGTTTTTATTTTTCATGTATTTTCATTAATTTCTATATTACTAATTTTGCTTTGTCAGGTTGTCTCTGACTCAGTAGCAAGCTGACACCAAGTTCCTAGGGTCCCCACGGGGATCCTTGGTAATAGTTGTTGATCTTACAGCTCTAAGTGATGGATGAGGATGAGCAAGGAGCTCCAGAGGAGAGGTGGCACAGGTGGTTCTGGTTGGAAACTGCTCTAACTCAAAAGTTGTATTTCATTGGGGCAAAACAACTTATATGAGAGCAGGTGAAATGGATAAGTGACAGGACAGGAACAAGCGACAGGACAGGAACAAGTGACAGGACAGGAACAAGTGACAGGACATTGGGGAGGACAGGTGACAGGACATTTGACAGGAAAGGTGATGGGAAATTAGACAGGACAGGTGACAGGACTTGCTGACAGAATGGGGACAGGAAATTGTGACACGACAAGGACAGGTACAGGGATGGACAGAGACATGGACAAGAGGAACAGTGGAGGGGTTGACTGAGAGCAGACAGATCAGGGACTGAAATCCTGACAATAGTCTAATGGATGGGGAAGCAGTGAAACCTCCTTATCAGATCCTCTGAGGGTTTGGTAGAGAGGCTCTTCATTGATCAAAACAGACTTGATGACAAAGAAAGCAGAGGTGAACCAAGAATGAGTGAGTCAATAAATGAAAACAAAACAATCAGATGAAGTAAAGGAAAAAATATACTGTGTTTGTCTAACTAAATCATAAAACATCAGATCTGATTTCTCCCTCGATGTTCTTTCAGAATAAATATAAGATATAACATCTTTTGAGTTCAAAAGATAGATGAAATTTGAAATTTATCTGGGGTTATTTTTTTGATGTTATAAGATCACTTGATGCGCAAGTAAATTAAGGGTCATGCTAAATGCACTCCAACTTTTTACTTCATGCAGTACTCCAATTTGGAGTGGAAAAATGTGCACTCCAATTTTTTTGGAGTGGGAAGCTGTCCACTTCAATATATTTGGAGTGGAAACCTTTCCACTCCAAAAATTTTCACTTCCTTGGAGTAAACAATCATGCACTCAAAGTTCACTCCAAAAATTTGGACGGCACCTCAAGTCCCCTCCAAAAGTTTTGGAGTGCACCTTAACTTTAAGTCCACTCCAAAATTTTTGGAGTGCACTTCAAGTCCACTCCAAAAAATTTGGAGTGCACTCAAAGTCCATTCTGAAAAATTGGACACAACATTTCACTCCCAAAAGGTCAACATTTTGGAGTGCACAACTGCCCACTCCAATTTTTTTGGAGTGGACAGCTGTTCAGTCCATTTCCTTTTGAGTGGTCGGCTGTTCACTCCTTTTTTTTGTTGGAGTGGACACTTGCCCACTCCAAAATGTTGGAGTGCATGTAGTAAAATTTTGGAGTGCATTTAGCCTGACCCTAAATTAGTTCTCAATGTTTGAGAATTGCAAATGCCTGCTGTCAGCCTCTGTGATGCCAAGGGCTAGTACCTTTTAGCTACACAAGGTGATAAGAGTGCAAAGGATGGGTAGAGTGGGGTATTTTCACGTAGAAAAGTAGTAAAGAAAGAAATAAAAAGAATATAATTCTTTTTTATAGAGGGGCCTGCTGGCGCAGGGGTGTTTGTAGGTGCCCTCTAAATCAGAGATCTGCTAAGCAGGGTGGTATCTGATTAAGCAAACAATGGGTTTCTGCGTAACAGAAGGTGGTACCAAAGTGCTTTTCCAATTAAGGAACCAGAATGGGGACAGAAGGATAAAAGAAGTACTCACTATTGCTTCTTTTAAGCCAAAAAGCCACGTAGGGGGGTGAAGTAGAGCTGCTGGGTAGATTGGATGGTTTCTGCGCAGGAGCTGGTCACGTAGGATGGTTGATTTAATAAGAACACCAAGGATAAAACAGGCAAACAGGGCAGAGTAACTGAAATAAGGACAGGACACGGCGTAACTGATTGACTGTAATAATAATTGATGATCATGAACAACATTTGGCGTGGAAAGAGGGCTCTATATATACTATTTTCACTCATAGTAGAGGACCTTTCTTGCCTGTGTGCGTGTAGTTGCTATATTTCAGCGCAATGTGGCCAATTTGGGAGATTGGCACTAACAAGGCTCATCCCAATGGCACTGCTGATCATTATTTCAGCGTCACAAGTGTTTATAATGACCTTAATAACCTATTTGGTCATTGTAACTAAGGTACATAGCAACACTGACGTGTGATTGTATCTGAAATGGGCCACAAATGACGGAAATGGGCCACAAATGGCTATGGCCAATCATTAAAGGCCACGCTGGCTATGTTAATCTTAGGTATTCAAGGTTTTTATTAATTAAACCTTGCAAATCCATCATGTAGAATCTACCTGTACACTGGTTATGCTTGTACATACCTGGTAACTAGGTAATTGCCTATTTCCACGCATTTGGCCAATTTCCAATTGGATTATATAATCCACGCGCGGGGTTGGAGGTTTAAACCCCAATTGGGCTTAACTCCCAAACTATACACAACACCTCAATTATAAGTCCATAATTGGTCCATTCACATACAGTATGCATATATATCAAGTACATACGTGTGTAATGTGCATCTGTGACACGTGGGTGTGGCCAATTGTTACAAGTAATTGGTTCAAGGTGAAGGAGTAGGAAATTAAGGGTACTTTCAGTGAGGGACCCTACATTATTTTACATGAGGATTCAGAATATGACATAATATTCTAAGTTATCCTTGAGTTTTAGAAGTTATTCATAATTTCTGTAAAAAACAGTTATTTATTTTAGTTCTGACTTATTTTTAAGGGTCCAGAACTTTGTTAATGTTTTTGGTTAAAAATAAGGTTACTAGTTATTACTCTTACTTTTATGTGTCACTATGGTTACCTTATGATTATTCCTTATTATTATAGTTACTTCATGTCTATTTGTTATCAATCATATGTACTATTTTCAGGGTTTGTACATATGGTAATGATGTTGTTTTTATTTTTCATTTATTTTCTTTAATTTCTACATTACTAGTGTTACTTTGTCAGGTTGTCTCTGACTTAGTAGCAAGCTGACACCTGCTCCCCAATTTCTTTCTGATCAGGAGTTAACTTCTCACCACATATAAGTGGAATTCATCAAAATTCATATGCAGCTCAAGCAAGGATTTCTTAAATTCCCTGCTAGTAAAAAACACTACCTTGAACAACTGGTTTGACAGAGGACTCTCCTGCTTCCTTTTTGATCAATAAATCAATAGCCTGAAATTTTAGTTTAACTGACTGATATGAGTATACTCAAGCTGTGGTTAGCGGAGAAAGGATAATTTTGTGCAACAATAAATCAAGGAGATACAAATTAATGACAAATGGCTCTTCAGTTGAATCAAAATATGAAGCAGATTAACAGGTGGATAGGGAAGAGGACATAGCAAAGAGATGATGTGCTGATTATTGGTGCACACCATCCGTGGAGCATGTCCCATCATAATGAGCAAGCAACATTGCTTGAGCCTTGGTGGCTATTGTTTAACTCCCGGCAATGCTACAACATACCTTACTCAAGCGTGTAGTTTTGTTTGAGCAGTTCATGAAAGGCGCGTCTGTTGAAGCCTCAAATAGACCACAACTTTGGTGAAATGGTACATTGGTGTCCACCGGCCCCAATGAGGCTACAAGCAATCAGGGGAAGGGAACGATCTCTGTAAACGGCCAAAGGTGAATTGACTCTATTTTTCAGACAGCGTCGATGATCTAGGAATTCAGCAAATTGGAGTATGCATCAAACGCAAGACAATCTACAACTCATATCTTCCCTCCAACAAGAAAAACAATAAAAGAGAGAGACAGAGTGGTGAAACAATGAAGAGGGCTGAAAGCCAATGTGGTTGGGAGAGTGGGTGCAATCTTAATCTATTCATCAATGTAAATCCCATTTAGCTTTTCTCTAATCCATACAAAAATATCAGGCTTCCTTCCCTTCCTTTCCATCTAATTTATCTCCATCTTCATCCACTTTCTCTTCATCTTCATCCATTGCATCTTCATCTTGCCCTTATGCTTGTCTGAATCTTGATCCTCTTTCGTGGCGTGCTCGGTCCCATCTGAATCTAGATCCGATGAATTTGAGTCTTCATCCATTCCATCTGAATCATACGGATTTCGACGCTTGTGCAAGTCAAAATGTTTGAATTTTCTACCGGGGAATTTCTCGATGATGGATTTGGAAAGTTTCTACATGTCGTTGATGTCGTCGAAACAATCTTTATAATCACCCCAATGATGTTCAATAGCTTCCTCACAATAGTCATCCATCTGCATTAGCGCATAATGGAATCGATTATCAGTGAAGAGATTGCACGGATCGTCATCCGGAGTGTCGACGAGGCGGTAGATGTCATTGAAAACGTGATACATGCTTCTGCAGGTCGAGATGTACATCTCGTCATCGCTTTTCATGCCAGTCACCTCCTTGAACGTTGCCAAGAGGCAATCGCTTAATGATGGATTGGTTAAGATGGACTTGTAGAAGTCTTTCGAGCTGGAAAGCGTACCGAGTATCTGTGCAGCCAGGGAAGAAATTTGCAATTTTAGTTCCTTTGCGGCACGCAATGAGAAGTGTTCTCGCTCTTCGGGTGGCTCTTGATCTGCAATCCAGGCCATCAAGTTCTTGATTCTAGCGGGGTAGACTGAATCGCTCGGGTCCGAGTCTGGCGAAGGAATGGATGACATGAACCACGTTTGGTGTTCTGAGTTTTCCATGAGGTCAAACATGAGTTCAGCTGCGCATTGGGTGAGCCTAGTGGGCCATGTGACTTGTGCTAACTCGTCATAGAATAGGGGGTATCTGGCAGGGTCGATGCTTAGTGTTTCTGTAGATCCGACGAGTCTGTTCAATGCGCGCAGAGCCAGGTAGTTCTGATATTCAGTTGAGGAGGGATGGAGGAAAAGGATGATAAACTGATCGATCATCAATTGCTTGAGAGCTTCGTCTGAAGGCGAACCGCCGTCGATCAGTATTTTGGCCATGACTTGGATCATACTGAGCTCGAGTGAATCTAAAGTGACCACAGATGAATCTGCCGCTTCTTTTCGCTCGGCCTGCAATCTATTGTCCGGTTGGGGGACGTATTTAGAGATAGTGAGAGTCATGATGATGTTCATCATGACCTGACAACCCCCAAGGTCGGCTACAACTTGTGCACAATCATCATGCTCAACGATCAACCAAGCTTTGGAGGTGATTTGTTTGATTTCTTCATCCCCATCGCCAGTCAGCTTGGAAAGCCAAGCCAGCGTATCGAACAAGTCCGAGTTCCGTTTGAGCGTAGGCAAAAGCCAATCCAACACCAACTTGTTGGCCTTTTCGTTCTGTCTATCCTCCTCGGAAAGGTTCCAGGGTACGGTGAGACTTGAGTTTCGTAATCGCTCCCTTCTACGTTGGTCCTTCCCTTCCTTGGAAATGGCGAAAAGTTGATCTTGAACTACCTTAAAAGACGAAAGATTGAAGATGATAGTCGCTATCTGCAAGGCCATAGATCGGGCAGACGGAATATTTCCCTGCTTTACGGTAAGAGACTTGATGAATTGAAACAAAGCCTCAGAAACTTTCCTCAATTCTTCTCGGTTGGATTCCGTCTCGGAACGGAGGGATATTTCTTTGATGTCGAAATTGGGACTGGAAGCATTTTGCTTTGATGTCATAGTGGTAAGGCTATAGAACAGCAATCAAAGCGTCAACTCAGATCCCGAGAAAGAAGAAGGAGCGGCGAACGAGAAAGAGAAGTCATGCGCACCTGTCCGTCTACGACGAATGGGATGCACGAGGGATGGGGAAGATTTTATTGGAGATAAGCAACGGAGCTCGGCTGAGGCTTGTCAGGCGAGTGGAAAGTGCTCTAAGCAAGGAACGCCGGAATGGATGGCACAAGTGGGGGACAGACACGACCGGGAGAGATGCCCTAACTTAACAAGTCACTCCCTCCCCCGGCCGAGGGGTAAAGCATTGTGATTGCCGACCGGAGTCCCCCCTCCGATATAACGGAGGGACTTAACAACCAATTGAAGGCATTCGTGTTAGGACATAGACATATGCTTATATGTCAATATCCCATAGTAGTCGACTGCGGCGTAGCCAAGCATGTATATAGACTATATATAGCTCGTGTTTCCCCTCGCAATGCATCTTCATCGTTGTCTTCCAGAGTCTATCTTCCAACAATTCGCGCCAGTTGAGCTGTTCCAGCTCGTGTGGAACACCAGAAAATTTACCACAACCGGCGCGTACAACTACCGTACAGCAGCATACAGGCACCATTAAGAGAATTGGGGTGACCTGAAAGGGAATACATAGATCCGAACGCCGTTAGAGGCCCTTGGATGCCGTTGAATACTTTCGGCATGGAAGGGTTGATTTTTGTAGTGGTACAGCCGGCCAGCCGCGTCAAGTCCTCATAATTACCGGGGCCGGAGTGCCGGTGCCCGCTAAATCAAAGCCAAACTCTCGGATGAGACTCCGGGATAAGGACCCGAGTAGGAGGAGTTCGAAGCAGGACAAGTTCAATGTAGTGCGTGCAAGTTTCTCCGGGAGAAAACTGAACAAAAACGGTCCAGTTGCTCGAGACTGGTGAAGCATTACCCCCGCCGACCGAAGGGAGGCCGGAGGGTCCCTGCGGGACTTCCAGTTGCTGGATGTGAAACCAACTTGCCCAGGTGAACAACGAATGGTGAATCATAGCACTCTCACACCGCATGTTGTGACTGGAAAGCAAGTTATAGCAAGAGATGCAAGTTCCTTCCTTCCCGACAAATCTGATATAATAATAATGCTTTGAGTATAAAGAAGGGGGGAGGGAAAAGAGAATCCGGGCTTGACTGAACCGACAACAACAACAACAACACAAATGGACGAATGAAAAGGGCCGAAGAGACGCGATAAGTGCCCCGGGATCGATGAGCGAAAACCAAAAGAGAACAAACATGAGGAGGTCGCACGAGAGGCGGCGGCGAGGGAGAAACGATGAAATGAGAAATGTTATGATTGTGACACGCGAAAGATAGTCGCATCAAATAGAAAAGGTTTCGTGCAACTCATGGGAAGAAAAGCCAAAAAAAAAAAAAAAACGAAAATCATGATATTTTGGGAGAAGAAAAAACCGAGCACCAGTCAGAAAGCAGGAACCAGAAGTGCAGACGGCGGGTTACGGGTGAGACGATTAGGAAGGCCTTGCGTGCGCCATGAAAGATGCTCGGGTATTTGATGTGGGACCGAGGGGACGGATGTGAAAAAGAAGTAGAGAGAGATGAAGGGGGGTTATCACAAGTTGTGAAAGCTGGCTGGGGATTTCTCGTTTTCGAAAGGGAAGGCCTGGTGGTGGTGGTGAGATTTCAAGTCGGCAATACCGGGCTGGACCCTGGGCAAATGAGAAACGGGCTTGGTTCGACGGACTCGGAGATGGGTCTGCCCCGGCCAGAAGTACTCGAACCGGTCCACCTCCATGTGCCACACCGAATCCCCCGTCGGAGATCGTCGCATCTGGTACACCGCACTCGCTAGAAGTAGCATCGTGGGCACCGCAATCATGATCCATCCCACCCACGTGGTAACAAAGATGAAGATGTAGCCTCGGCAAATAAAGTAACGGCCCTGCGTAAACATGGGTTAAGTAACGCGTTAGTTTGTCTGTTTCGGATATCCAAAAGCATTGGAATTAGCTAACGCAGCTAGACATCAATCCAGGAGTAGATTCGTGCAATGAAGTCAATGAAGCTGTGGGATGAATTGGTAGAAAGGAATGCGTGAATGTGTCAGTCAGACAAGCTTCGGATGAATTGATCGCGAACGACTAAGACTAAGCGGAGACGGGAAAAGAAAAAGGGACGAACCAGCGATGGCCAAGGTGATGACGCCCGACCAAAGGAGCTCCTGCCAGATGGTGCGCATCTTATTGATGCCGTAGGTGCCGACATGTTCGGTGCTGGGAAGCCAAGCCAAACCGACGAGGATGATGCTGACGGCACTAGCGGCGAGGATCTCCGGGATGGAGTGGAGGACCGTGCCGCGGTACATCTTGAGCGAGTAGGCCAGCACCACCGAGGTGGAGGAAAGCATGAACACCGACATGAACGCCAATCCCAAATGACAGAAAAACCGGATCTTGTGCATCATCAGAATCGACGGGTTCTGGCACCAGGATAACATCAACATGGTCATTTTTTTGTTCTTTTTTTTGAATAGGTTTTAATTCGGGGTCAGGTGGATTTTGAGTGTGAGGTCTTTCCAGAATGGGATGATGGCACAGGTCTTGTGCAGATTGAACGTAAAAGGGCTGGAGGGCTTGAAGATCGAAGTGAATAATAATTCGAGCCAAAGGTGAGTTGAAGCGGGGGGAGTGTCACTTGAAAGGATCTGTTGGAGTGTGAGAGAAAACGAGCGAGTGTATATGTATACTGGTGAGCCGAGTGAGAGTGAACTATGGATTGAAGCGAAGTGCGTTGCACTGCGACGGATGCCCGAGTAGTACAAGTGGTAATGAGGGAAACTCTTCTTCTGAGTTGCGATCCCGTGGGCTGAGGGAGAAGAACACTACAGAATTCCGGAGCACCGCTCGCGCACCAGCGCACCACAGCGCACCACCCCACTCAGCATCTGAACCCATTATATGCGTCAGATAGCTGGGGATCAGTGCTGCAACAGCTCGCAACAGGACTCAATTGCTCGTGGGGAAAATATTGATCGAATTGCCACACACATGCTTTGACAGCGTATTCTTAATTAACATGACGGGGGATGGTATGGGCTGGCAATGGCTTGGCTTATGGATCAATGCAAATTGCAACACACAAAACAGCCGGACTTTTTTCTGTATGTATTTATGTACAGCCGAGCTTAACTAAGCCTCTCAATCGGAGGGGTCCCGGGGGGACCCCGCGTCGCGAAGCGACGCTCTCCGAAGGAGAGGCTTGTGTGCTAAGTCGTACTTATGGCCTGAGAGTTTAAGGTTTGAGGAGGATTTTTTGCATTTTTTGCCTTCAGAAAATTTGTAACTCAAAAAGAAACAAGTTTTTTGCAATTGTGAGTAGGCAGAGTTCTAGCCTAGTATCCTCACTATGTTTATAAAAAAAAAGAAACTTGTTTTGATCAAAACTGCAAGCTTGACCTTGATTTTGAGAAGGTCTCTTCCATTGGCATTTTTGTTCTACTTTCATTGGTTTGCCAGATCCCAGATCCCACCCGCAGAAGTAAGTATATATAATGTAAATGTTCATGCTGTCAAGCCTCGAGGAGTGGACAACTTACTAGGTGTTGTGAGCTGTCAGCGGGACGTGAGATCGGACATTGAGTGGCAGAGATCCGGCAAAAGAGGTACCGGATATTGATTTTTTACTAAAGTGTTCAAGGACCATACCTTGTGTATAATGCAACATTTTGTCATAACAATTATATGATAATTTGAAGAAAAATCAGCTCATTCTGTGGTACCAACGGCATCCCAAAGGTCAAGGATTGAGGTGTGGTTTTGGCAGATTTTGTGGAATTTTGATTATTTTGGTGGATGCTCTCAGGCCAATAACCCAACTTTACATGCAAGTCCCTCCCTGACGGGAGGCGCCTGCCTGTGGCAGGCCGAGGGACTTGTGTTAAGTTCAATGTACAGCGTCCAAAGGCATCTCTCAACTATGTACTGGTGTTGGAGGGGTTCCAAATATCGGCCCACCAACAAAAAGAAGAAAAAATCAACTTTTGGAATGCAAAAAAATGAAAAATAAGACAAAATCCATGATGCAAGTGCCCAAATTGGAGTTTTTGATGATCTCAGAAGCATTCCAAGTACACATGTGTGTCTAGGGATTCAACTGAGCCATACAGATGGCCCATCCAAGCTATATGGGAATGGCCTGTAAGTGCATGAAATGCATTTTAATCATATATTATGCATTGGAAATACATAGTAAACATCCTTAACACATATGATGTATCATAGATGCATATATGTATGCTTATAATGTAGGAAGGTTTCAAATTATGTGCAAATAAGAAAAATTCTAAAAATAAACAGTCCAGACCAACATGAGGGTCATATTTTCTGAAAGCCCTGAGCCTGTACTGTAGAGCTCAAAAGAAAAGCATTTTCACACCAGGGGAGAGGAAGGGGCACTCCCCAGGGATTGACCTTGGTTTTGATCTGAACTGTGTCAGAAGTCAATCATCAGTGTTGCACCATGAAAAATCAATTGTCTCTTGTATACAAGTGACATCAAAAAGTACAAAGGCCCCTTTGTACTCTGCTATGTCACTTGTAAACAAGAGACAATTGATTTTTCATGGTGGTTGATGAACTATTCCTTTCACAGAGGGGAACTGGAGGTGAACTGAAGCAGAAGTCATATGTTACTCATGGTGAAGTTATTCCAACTTTTCTTGAATTTATGTTGAATTTGTGGTGAATTTGTGTTGGATTCATGTTGAATTTATCTTGAAGTCTATCCAAACTGAGGGTGAATTTCACACCAACTCTTTGTTTTATGGTTACCATTTCCACTAAAATGCTTGTGTTTGCTGTTGGACATCTCCCCTTCAATGTGACATGCAGCCGCTGGACAGGGCCAGGTGTAACATACCTATCTGATAAGATAAGAAAATTCTAGAATGACAGCCATGCTCAGGATCACAGGATAAACACCCAGACAAATTGCAAGATACTTGGTTTGTTGGATAACACCATGTATGTTGACTGACAAGCTCTGATATGAAGCCAAAACAAGTGTTTGACATGTGTAGGCTGATACAGCAAGATTTAAAATCAACAAACATACACCTTGAAGTAGAATCTTGTGTTGTGTTCTCAACAGCAGTGGTATATATTCATGCATGGCCAAGGCCATGTGGTTAGTGTGGCTGTACTCAACGCTGTTCTTTATTGCCAGCTTGCTACTCTTCAGAGACAATCTAACAAAGAGTACATGAAAAGATAAAATCATAATAAAAACATTGAAAATTAGAAAATAAATTGTATTACCAAAGTTAGAGACATTATTACATGTGTAGGAATTTCTCTCACTTTGTAATGAATTATGGCTTTGTTATGTATAAATACAAAATAAGAATAAACATTGAAATACCCTGTCAAAATCATGTTTTACACAAAATATTACCATAACTCTTGAACCTTAAAGAAAACTTAGAATATTATGGCAGATTCTTAATCTACATGCAAAATAACCTAGGGTATCCCACTCATGGTACCCCCTAATTCTCACTCCTTCACCCCTTTTACCCATTTCCCCCACATGTAGGATTGCACGGCATCCATGCGTAACATGTTGGTTGACTATTATGATACCAACTGGGAAATGACCAAAAATGGACGTCATTTTGAAGTGTTGTGTGAAATGGCTGAGTTAGGCCCAAATGGGGTTTAATGTTCCAACCCCGCGCACTGGTTACACAAATTGGCCCAATTCACTAAAAAAAACCCCCGCATGAACTACACAAATACATGTTACTAAGGCAGCATGTATGTAACTAGGTTTCAGGAACCTTGCATCATATATATAAACAAGGTTTCCGCCTTTAAAACCTTAATTACACATGTTTAACACCTGTAGCGTGGCCCAGTCTCAATATTTGTGGCCCTTTTCAGGCGTAACCACTCCTTCAAATGCTACTGTTGACTAAACCAAGCCAGTAGTATTGAACCAGGTTGGTCTACATGGTTATTTGGCGTCAACAAATTCATCATAACCTTGTGTATTCACCCATAAGCAGCTGTGGCTTGCCCTTTTGGTCCAAACTAGCGTAACAATGGCCTGGTTTGGTTTGAAATGGGCCACACCTGCAATTGAGGCAAATTACCACGCACACAGTGGCCCAAAATTGATATTTAAAGAGCTTTGTTTGCCCACTTTTGACAATCCCCATCATCTTTTATCATACCAGCATATACCAACGCAATCAACCAGCCTTTACACTAGTTATTAGCCTTGTTATACCTGTTATATTGGATCATAACCTCAACCAACAATTACCACGACAAATTCCCAGCTTTCCAATCAGTTCTTGCCTGCTTTTGACGCCTCAAGATCCCTGCCAAGCTTGAAGAAGACCCCTCTGCGTGGATTTTAGCATTAGTGAGTAAAATTCCCCGTAGCACTTCTTTCTTTGTCATTTCTGGGCGTACTCCTTGTCAAAGGACCAGATAATTAGAGTACCCCTGTTATTTCAGGATCTAATTCATAGAGGGCACCGTAAACACCCCTGTAACTCAGGCCCCTCTTTGATAAAAAGCTTTTGCTTTTTGTTGTATTTCTTTCTCCTTTTTCTACTTTACCCCATTTCACCGTGAGACCCACGCGTGAAACCACCTTTTTATATCTTTGCACCACGTGTAGCTAGAAGAACTTTGTTCTTGGCATCACGTAGGCTGACAGTTATCAACCCCTCACAAGTAGCTGCGTGCCAAACTCCACTCCTATGCTGCAGTTAGGAGGGCAAAAAAAACCAAACACATTCAAAGATATGTTGAAATTTGATATGTGCTGGTTCATTGATAAACCACAGGTATATAGCCCTAGTAAGTCCTTCCTTTTTTCCCTTCTTTCATTTCCCACACAACAAATTTCCAATAATCAATCCCTGTCATTAAGGATGGTTTCTACCTTTTGCCTTGGTCAATTTATTATTGCAATAGGCTCTCCATCCCCCTCCATCCTGTCAGCTTGCTACTGAGTCAGAGACAACCTGACAAAGCAACACTAGTAATATAGAAATTAATGAAGATACATGAAAAATAAAAACAACATTATTACCATATGTACAAACCCTGAAAATAGTACATATGCTAATAATTGATACCAAATAGACAAGAAATAACTATAATAATAAGGAATAATCATAAGGTAACCATAGTAACACATAAAAGTAAGAATAATAACTAGTAACCTTATTTTTACCCAAAAACCTTAACAAAGTTCTGGACCCTTAAAAATAAGTTAGAACTAAAATAAATAACCATTTTTTACAGAAAGTGTGAATAACTCATAAACCTTGAGGATAACTTAGAATATTATGTCATATTCTGAATCCTCATGTGAAACAATGTAGGGTCCCTCACTGGAAGTACCCCCAAATTCCTACTCCTTCACCTTGAACCAATTACTTGCAAGAATTGGCCACACCCACGTGTCACAGATGCACGTTAAACATGTATGTACTTGACATATATGCATACTGTATGTGAAAGGACCAATTATGGACTTATAATTGAGGTGTTGTGTATAGTTTGAGAGTTAGGCTCAATTGAGGTTTAAACCTCCAACCCCGCGCGTGGATTATATAATCCAATTGGAAATTGGCCAAATGCGTGGAAATAGGCAATCACCTAGTTACCAGGTATGTACAAGCATAACCAGTGTACAGGTAGATTCTACATGACGGATTTGCAAGGTTTACGTAATAAAAACCTTGAATACCTAAGATTAACACAGCCAGCATGGCCTTTAAAGATTGGCCATAGCCATTTGTGGCCCATTTCCTTCATCTGTGGCCCATTTCAGATACAATCAGACGTCAGTGTTGCTATGTACCTTGGTTACAATGACTAAATAGGTTATTAAGGTCATGGAAAGCACTTGTGACGCTGAAATAATGACCAGCAGTGTCATTGGGATGAGCCCTGTTAGTGCCAATCTCCCAAATTGGCCACATTGCGCTGAAATCCAGTTACTGCACGCACACAGGCAGAAAGGTCCTCTACTATGAGTGAAATTAGTATATATAGAGCCCTCTTTCCACGCCAAAAGTTGTTCCCAATCATCATTATATATTACAGTCAATCAGTTACGCCGTGTCCTGTCCTATTTCAGTTACTCTGCACTGTTTGCCTGTTTTATTCTTGGTGTTCCTTTTTCAACCAACCCTTCAAAGTGTCCAGCTCCTGCGCAGAAGCCTACTAATCTACCCAGAAGCTCTACTTCACACCCCAACGTGGCTTTTTGGCTTAAAAGAAGCAATAGTGAGTACTTCTTTTATCCTTCTGTCCCCATTCTGGTTCCTTAATTGGAAAAGCACTTTGGTACCACCTTCTGTTACGCAGAGACCCATTGTTTGCTTAATCAGATACCACCCTGCTTAGCAGATCTCTGATTTAGAGGGCACCTACAAACACCCCTGCGCCAGCAGCCCCCTCTATAAAAAAGAATAACATTCTTTTTATTTCTTTCTTTAATACTTTTCTACGTGAAAATACCCCACTCTACCCATCATTTGCACTCTTATCACCTTGTGTAGCTAAAAGGTACTAGCCCTTGGCATCACAGAGGCTGACACATCCCTTCATATGATAGCACTTCCCTGGCTTTCCTTCAAAGAGGTTACCAACTAGTTCATATGATTGTTCCCCCCAAAAATCAACATGGAGATCTGAATCCAAAGCAGAGTCATTACCTCGGCCTGTTTCTAGCTGTTCAACCCCTGTAAAAGGGAGGGAAATATCCAGCAAGGATTTGGCTTTGATCAAGTTACGGCTTTTCCTTGTCACCAGAAGAGGCAGGCAGCCTCAGTTGAGAGGCTGTGTGTTTTGCCGGTCCAAAAATGTGGCTCAAGTTTGGTCTGCCTTTGCATCTGCTGAAGTGGACCTTGACCCAATTTGGAACTACAATCCAGAAGTCTTCTTTTCTATTCCACACTATACTTCTGAACAACATAACTCAATTGATACACCACCTCCTTGGCTTGCTACTTTACTTTGCCCATGCAAAACAGTTCTGAAACCTCATCAGCTATCTGCTCTCAAATTCCTCCTGAATAACGAGTGCACCAAGAACAAGACATCATCAGCTTTATGGGGACATAACAATAATGCTTGGATTTGAAATATCTCTAACAAAGAGGTTAACACTCTGCTGATTGCAGATCCTGAGAATAAAAGGCCACGGGGATCAATACTAGCTGATGATATGGGCTTAGGAAAGACTCTAACAACTCTGGCACTCATTCTGGCGACCAGCAGCCAAGGAAGACACTTCCTTCAGGCTGATCCTACACGCCAATTATGTGCTACACTAGTGATATGTCCTCCCTCAACACTTTCAACTTGGAAACACAAGATTGGCAAACATTTTGCTGAAAAATCAATCACTTACGGAGTGTTCCATGGCGCAAAAAAAACACACCTGGAGAAAACCTGCAGTCTGCTATGGTGGTTTTGACGACTTACAACATGATTGGAAAGAGTGGAAATGAGAAACACCCCAATGTTCTCACGGTTGCATCTCTGGAGCTGTGCTGGCTCAGAATAGTTTTGGACAAAGCCCAGTAAGTGCATTGTTTGTAAGTCAATGAGTTCAAGACATGGGATTGATGAAAATGTATGACGACAGCATGATACGGAATGTTTCAACTAACCGGACTCAGAGCGTACAACAGCTGGATTATCATTGTGTGCTCTGCTTAACAGGCACACCAGTTCAGAACCGTTTGACCGACTTGCAAAGCTTGATAATGCTGTTGAAAGTGCATCCATGAGACAAGGAGTGGATCTGGAGGAGGTTTCTTGTTCCCCAGATGAATGTTGGTTCTTGACAGGCAATCAGATCCTCAAATCTACTGATGGGGGCTGTTTGCTTGAGAAGAACCAAGGATGTGCTGTTAAATCTCCCTGAGAAAGTCGAAAACTATGTTGTGGTACATGTCACCAGGGGAGAATTTATGGCACTGGCATGCCAGTGCCACTCCATGTGTTTTTACTGGAACCCGGTGCCAATGATCCTATGTGTCAGTTCCACATGAACCTGAAATGATGTTGATGTGGGTTAAGATAATTGGGCAACATCTTCTGAAGTGAACCACAAAGCAGGCTGATGTTGAAATGATCTGAAATTGTAACTTTATAATGAATGAATCCACAAATCATATAGAACCCAAGCTGAACTCAAGCCAATCTTATGATTTTCTGTGTTCTTGAATGCTCCAATCAGTATTGTTCCATCTTTAAATAATTCTTCTTTAATATTAATACATCAATATTTCCATTCATTGACATGTGGAGAATCATTCTGATTAACAAGTCTTTATCAACTATCATTTATGATTTCTTTGCAGTGCCTAACCAATTTTCAATCTAAACCTCTTGAGTAAATCTTTTCTATAACCTTATAGATGATGAAAAAATATTCATAAAAAGAATTCAAACCATATTAAGTACATTTGGAGCTACATTTAGAGCTCTAATTTTCTTTAGAAGTTGAATTTTGAAAGTTTGATACACAATTACATATGTCCCCTGGTTTTTAGATTTCATGAAGTCCTAAGTTTACCAAAATCAATTGAATTTCCATCAGAAAAAGTACATCATACAATTTTTATCCAAGACATCTGAATTTTTAACCTCTTCCAAAAAATGACAAGTACACCTGATGGTAGTTGGCCTCCGTAATAATCCCCTTTAAGTAAAATTTTGACTTGAATATTTTCAACAATCATTTTTGAGCAGTCACTGTGCATTTTGCACAGTGACTGCATTGAATATGTGTAATAGTTGACTTTTTTTTAAAAAAAAGTTGGGTCAAAAGTTGTGCCATAGTTTCCAAAGACCAACTCCCATCGGTCGCTTTTTTTTTTTTTTTGTGGTGCTTGGTGTACGCTCGTTACATTATTGTGACATTTGAATTTTTATGCTGCTGTACGCCCGTACACCAGAGTACAAATTCATATTTCACAGTGATTTACAGGTGTGTGAAAGGTTGTAAAGGTGGTTTTTGCTGTTTTGACCAAAAAATGGTTAAAATGGGACACCTTTGTTGCAAATCCTAATGATTGTTTGCTGGAAAGTTTGGTCTGAGCCAAAAAGTGTACAAATGGGGGTAGGTAAAGACCCAATTCTTCAGATTTTAAAATTCCTTCAAAATGCGGGACCAACTACAATGAATTGCAGCACCTCAAAAACAGAAGATTGTGAATTCATTCCATTCAAAAAAGCACATTCTATTTACGTTTTTTTTGCCTCAAAAAAGTAAAAAAAAGATAGTTCTTTGAAATAAAACAATCATGAAGAAAGTAAATTTTCAAAAGAATGATGAAATCAGAACTGTGGTTGTTTTGGTATCAGTTCAAGTTTGCATGCTTCAAGTGTTCCACTTGAGTTGAACATAAAATCACATACACATCAAGCAACACTTGTTGTGAGATTGTTGGTGACTTCAAACTGAATTTCAGTTGAGCATGCAGTTTGAATGTGCATACCTCCAAACACAGTTCAACCCAAGAGAGGATAATGAGTTATGCAATGGCACCCGTCAACGGGTGCCATGAAATCTCCCCTGGTGTGTCAGCTCAAAGTGGGACAAGGCGCTCAGAGACCTTCACAATACCTTTATCCAATACTTTGGACAACAGCGGAAAAGCGGCGAACCATGGGATTCTCATGAGTTTTTCAAACAGTTGACCGTGCTATGTCAATTCTGTAATCATCCACTGTATGCAAGATCGGATATTGAAAATGAGCACACATGGAAATGGGAGGATTTGGGCAAGATCATCCACCTAGTGAGGAATCTAAAGGAGTTTCTCAGCGTGCAAGGGGATTGAGGAATAAAAAGGCCAAAGGCTGTCATATTTTCCAGATATACTGGGTTTCTGGGGATGTGAGTTTTTTTGATATCTCTACAGCTTGTAAAACACTATCTGAGACTCCTCAACAGAATTCGTCATGCACTTGATGAGAGCGGGGTTGAATCAACATGGCTGAAAGGGGACGAGTTAATCCAAAAGCGAGAAGACAACCTGAAAAACTTCCAAACTAATAACAAATGCAATGTCCTCCTGGCATCACTCCAAGCAGCTGGGGTGGGAATTGACTTATGTTGCACTCAAAATGTGTACATGATGGTAAGCAGAAGTTGAATTTCATACTGGGAAAGTAAAAGCCTAACACAGATACATGAAACATTTAGGAACCTGGATGGAACCCAGCAGCAGAAGCGCAAGCTGTTGACCAACTTTACCGCTTGGGTCAGGAAAATTCAGTTCATGTATATCAATATTATCTCAAAGGAAGTGTGGAAATGAATTTATACCAGGTACAGAAGAGGAAGATGGAACTAGCATTGTATGTGATTCAATTTTGTATCTGATGTTACGAGATGGTGATTTGATTGAGTGTCTTGTAACAGGCTATCTGTACCATCTGGTGGGAATGAGAAGTATGAATTTGCTCAGCTGCTCACAAAGGATTTGATATTTCCCGGTCACAGATAAGCATAACTCACGGCAGGCCAACTCAAGCAGCTTGAAGTAATTCTGTCATGGGAATGGGATTGGCTGGATTGAGGAGCACTAGCTGGGTTTCTGACAGTGTAGATAGGTATTTGTTGTTGTAGCAGTTTCTGGGTAAATTACGGGGGACATCTTTGAAGCCAACTTCATTAGATGAGATTGGAGTGATGTGGCGGACCTCGTGAACAAAGTCCATCACATATTGTCGTCCTTTGGTACTGGTCTTTTTCTGAACAAATATGTTGTCCAACCTTTGAACAAAAAAAGTGAATTCCTCTGATCTCCAGAGCATAGGAACCTTTGCCAAAGTACAAGCCGGTGTCACTTCTGTGTTGGAGGTTGCTTTGAAATTGGAAAATACTTCTTTGATGTTGCTGTTGAACGGGAGGGTAGACAGTGTTTCTTGACAGTGCTGCAGGGAGATCTGAAACAGATATGTGTCAATTGCAATAAAAGAGATTGTGTGATATGGGAGGGGAAGGATGAGTAGCATACCAAAGTTCGTATTTTGGATTTGGTTTCAGATTTACTTTTCTTGGCTTTCTTTTCAGGGGAAAATTTACGCAATCAAACTCCTTTCTGCCTTCCCATGAACCATCTATGCAGGACGCCAAGTTGAAGAGAGGTGTTTCCTGCTTGGACTGGATCCATGAAGAATTGACTGAACGCTCCAGTGGTGTAAGCATTTCTCCAGTGTTTCAATATAAATTTAGCAAAAAGTTGGTTCCAGTGAGAATCTCAAGGTTTCTTCCAGGCAAAAGTCAATCCAGGGAAGGTTGAGTTGGAAAGGTCCTGATGAAATTTGATCTGGTAGATGTTAGGAATTTTCTGAGTGGAGGATAGTATTGAGTTGGGGGGGATGGGGTCAATTGGATGGGTGGTGATGGAATCTGGAAGATTGGAGCCAACATGGAAATTGTGAGGGGATGGTGGGAGCATCCAAGCATTGGATGGAGTTCTCTTATGATCATATTCTATATCTAAAAGAGTGCAGATGAAGGCAGACATACATTGAGGGAAAGATGAATTGGAATTGGGAAGTATGGTTGAATAAGCATCATTGACTGTGCCTGCTGCCACAGGTGGAGTTCCATCATGAAAAGTGTCTAACCGCATTTGGAAGGAATAATGTGATGCTGGTAGAAATGAGGGGGAGTTGGCTGCCTGAGAGCCAGCTTACAAACCTCAACAATCTGTCTGTTTGAGTCCGAGGAGACAAAGGTAGCTGCACCTGATTGGGAGGTGTTTGAAAATGAAAGGGTGTCAAAGTGTACTTTGGGTGAGAAGTGGGATGTGCAACAGCCAAGTGGTATCAGTGGGCGGAGGGTTTGATTTGGCAAAGGGATCGGTTTTTGGTGAGGTAAATGTCCGCCCATTGTACGCGCGTACAAAAAGGGGACATCAGGCAAATAACTTTCCCAAAAGAGAAAGGCCTCCATCAGCACCAAATGTAAATTTTTATTGACATTGATCTGCCAAACAGAGCCAAATCTCCAGTTAATCTAAGGGGGGGAGGGGCAGGTGAACTGTGTCCCCTTTCCGTACGCGCGTACGATCCAGGGACATGTCGCACCAATTGATTGTGACAGAAGAGATGTCACAGAGGAACCCTCAGTACCAACAGTAACACACACCCTTTGCAGCAAAGCCTTCCCCTGCATCACAGGCGTGAATAATGCAAAATAATAGATGGATGCTAGCACATTGCATAGAACAATCAAGAAACAGATGCATGGAATCAAATTGGTATGCAATAGTTGGCAAAGAGAAACACTGCTCTGGGTTGCGCAAAATGAATCTCAGACCCTATTGAACATTACAGCAATACTGAACCAGAGGCATAGACAGGAGATGCCCCCATGATGAACTGGGCAGGAATCAGTCTGGTAGGGGGGAAAGCAACACCATCATGATCTAAGCCAACACAACACGCATGGGATTGAAAAAAAGAGAAACAGAAGTCTGCATGTACATATGAGGATACAAATGGGAGGGTAAGGGGAAAACTGGAGAAATAGCAAATGGATTCACGAGATGTTACTACTCAAAATCACCATGGCACTGAATCATCAGATACATAGTTCCCGTCGGGCAGTATTGCAAGGGTGAATGGAGAGTCAGCAAAAATGATCCCCCAAATGAACCACACTGGGCCTTTTGGAAAACAACCACCATGAATTTAATCTGTCAGAATCAAACTGGTGATCATACTGAAGCACAACATAACTTTGCCATGGTGATTTCTCTCAGCATCCCAGATAGCCTTCACATTAGGCACTTCCCATTCTGGAATATACAGCTCTTGGGCCTCTGTGTTGACTTTATCCCGAAATCCAATGAACCAATCCCAGGTGCAACGGTCGGTTCCAGACTGCATTTTGTACAGTCTTGCTGTGAGATCATCCACTGCGCGCCCCTCATAGTGTAAGATAGCTGATTCGATGGGATTCTGAGTGTCTTGGAGCCACTGAAGTTGGGTGGAAGATAAAAAAGCATGTGTGCTCTCTGCCTGTTGATGAGGTACCCCCTGAGAGTTAGACATGATGAGGGAAGTAGAACTTAATTGAAGTCTTAGTTGATGTGCTCAAATTGTTGGGGATTGCTGTGTGGCAACAAGGGCTGAAGGATGTGGATCTGATGGTCTATTTATGGTGCAAACTTTTGAGAGATCCAGGCCAAAACATGCAACAATGTTGATAACTGACAGCTATTTCTATGAGATGTTGGTCCAAAATGGCCCAAATCACTATGAATGTGCTGATAGAACAGTTTAAAGGACTATTACTAGTCCTACCCCAATAGAATAATGGGTTAGTTCTGCACTCCTGTTACTCCAAAAGTTGATTTACAACAGTTTGGGTAGGAGAACAACTATAAATAGTTGTTATTTTGAAGCTATAAAGCAACAAAAGGACAATAGTAAGAAAGCACGTGACAGAATGGCTGCAGGCGGAGGTGGTGGTCTTTCAGCTACTATTTTTAAGGAGGATTTAGGCGCAGTAATTGGGGATAATAATTCAAGCTAAAAGCTCCAGTGGGAAAGGATTTAGATAGAGAAACACTACTCTAAAAGTAGGAGGAGAATACTCACTTATACTGAGTTTATAGCTAAGTATGTGGGTGAATAGGCTGAGGAATCCATCTTTGGGCGTCAGAAGCCTTCCTTTTAAGGCCTAGAGGTCCCTTTGGGCGCCAGGAGGAGCCTCTGGGAGTTTAAACAAGCCAGGGAATGAGCACAAAACTTCTACGTGAAGATTTGTGGCCAATTCTATGGATGTGAAAATTTATTATCCTGTCCCCATGACATCATGAGTATATTTATTAACCATTTACGCATGAATCCACACTAATAAGGATAATGAATTAAAAGAATTACCCACGCTTTCATGGGAAAGGGTAATTCTATTTCTATAATGAGGGAATATCTAATAAGTAGTATATTTCCCATAGAAATAAACTCTCAGCCAAGGAAGACAATGTTTGTATTGTTTCACAACCTTGTTTATGTTCTTTATCTGCGCCAAAAATATGCTTATACTATAAATTAGCATATTTAAATACATTACATTTTAATGTTTTGTAGTAGTTTCTCCGTGGTACTTTGAGAATGGTCAAAGTACCATAAGGAGTAATAATTCAGGGGTACTCTCAGCGGGTAACCCTACATAAATTTACATCAGAAATCCATTTCTGCAATAATGTTCAAGGATTTATTAATATTACAGAAGATATAAGTGAGTTGAATATAAAATAGCAGTCCTTTGGATACTTTGAAGTATCTCTACGGCTGACACTCCCTACCACTAAAAAAGGATTAATCAAAAGATTAATTCTTAGTATTCTTGTGTCTCCTGAGGTACTTCTCAGAATTTGGAATATCCTTAGCTAGTAGCACTCATCCTCATGGATTGGATTCCTGTACCGGACTAAATATAATTTGTCCTTGACTCCCCTCATAACTTTCTCCTTAAGTATTTTATGAACCACTTTAACTTCAGGAGGTTCTAGTGGGGGTAGCTCCTGTTCAGGTACTACTTTTCTCAGGGGGAATAGGTCTGCTTCTGCTTCAGTATAGTGTTTCAGAAGGCTGACAGGGAAGGTTGGGTGTTTCCTTTCTAGTTCTCCTGAAAGTTCCACTTCCACAGCATTTTCGCCATGGAGGGCTTTGACTACAAAGGGTCCTACAAAGGCATTTTTAAGCTTCTTAGGGCCTTTAATATTATTAAAGTTCACTGTAGATATCAACACAAGGTCACCAATTTTAAATGTAGACAACTTGTGTTTTTTATCCCACTTCTCTTTACTATATTGGAAGGCGTCATCCATACATCTCTGTGCATGGTTCCTGGCTTTACCTAGCATGGATTTAAAGCTGGCAGCAGTAGGGTGGATGTCAATCAAATCTTTCCTCAGGCTATCCTGAGGTAATCTTGGGTTCCATCCTTTCTCCAGTAAGGAGGGGGTTTTGCCTGTGGAGGCATGGGTGGAGGTTCTATATGCTAGTTCAAGTGCTGGTAGTAGGGTCACCCAATCATGAGTAAATCCATCAGAATCTTTAAATTCCAGCCCATAAGCACAGAATCTTCTAAGCATATCTTCTAGGGTCTGGATCATTCTCTCAGCTAGTCCATCTGTCTGTGGGTGGTAGGCAGTGGAGAAAGCTAGTTTAGTACCAAATAATTGGTACAGATTAGTCCATAGTTCAGAAGTAAACTTGGAGTCCCTATCACTGATTATGGTTTTGAATAGGCCAGTCCAAGATATCACTCTGTTCCAGATCATAAGAGCCGTATCCATGGCTGTGTCATCTTTGTGACATGGGAGGAAGATGGGAGTTTTGCTAAATCTGTCAACAATAACTAGACAAGCATTATAGTTCTTCTTGCCTCCAGGTGGCAACCCTGTGACCTAGTCCATATTCACTGTTTCCCAGGGCATGGTGGGTTCTTCAATTTTCATCATGTGTCCAAACCTCTTGCCTGTGGCTTTGTTAGCTCTCTGGAATCTGTCACATGATGAGCAGTAGGTTTGTACATCATTTCTCCAGCCTGGCCACCAAGCTGTATTTTTAATTCTATCCTCAGTTCTGTCTGTACTAAGATGTCCAGAAAAATTAGAGTCATGACACTCATACAGGATAGTATTAATGATAGTTCTGTCTGTGACAGTTAAAACACATGTGTGTTTACTTCTGTGATATATGATACCGTCAAACAGGTGAAACCTCCCTTCTAAGTAAGATTTCTTCCAATCAGGGTCCAGGGAATTTACTAATTCCTCATCTTTCTGATCTATCTTCAGGATTTGGACCAAGATAGTGCAGTTCTTATCCTGCTTATAACTCTGTCTGATGTTTTCAAAGAATTCATCTTCTAAATCCGTGATGCTTATACCCATTATAGGCATTTGCTCCACATCTTCAGGAACCCAGGCTGGGTTGTCAGGAGTATTAGGTAAGGACCATCTGCTCAGTCCATCAGCATTTTTATGCAAAGTACCTGCTTTATGGATTATGGTCATATTGCCTCTATATTCCTGGATTGCAATTTGCCACCTCAACATATGCCTATTGGGTGTACTCATGTTCAGCAGGGATTTCAAAGCAGTACAATCTGTAATAACTTCAAAAACACTACCATCCAAGTAGTAATGCAATTTTTCCAGTGCCCATACCAAGCATAGGAATTCTAATTGACTAGCTCCATATCTCCTCTCAGAGTTCTTTAATTTTCTAGAGATAAAGCATATGGGTCCTTCTACAGGCATGTCATCAATGATCTGGAGTTGGTGCAATGCTGCTCCTAGACCTTCCATAGAAGCATCCACATATAATCTGAAAAGTTTTTGGAAGTCAGGCATTAGTAGAGGTGTGGCATTGGTGAGGTGCTCCTTGATCTTCTGAAATGCTTGCAACCTCTCATGGGCCATTTCAAAGCATGCATCATTGGAACAGATTTCATACAGACTTCTAGCCAAAGCTGCAAAACCCTCGAGATGCTGTCTGTAGTAACTAGCAAAACCAAGGAAGCTCTGCAACTCCTTTTTGGTTGTAGGGGCAGGTTTCTTCATCACTGCCACCACTTTATTCTGATCAATGCAAAGGGAGAGTCCTGAAACTACATGGCCTAAGGCTGTAATTAGTTCCCGGAATCCAAATGCACATTTCTTCAGAGAAATCTTGAGGTTAACCTTGATTACTTTCTTAAGAACTAAAGTTAATCTGGCTATGTGTTCTTCCCATGTGGATGAGCATATTATGATGTCATCAATGTAGACAATGAGCCATCCTTCTGACAATTCAGCAGTAAAGATGGAGTTCATCATCCTCTGGAAGTGGGAAGGGGCATTTTTTTATCCCAAAGGGCATCCTCAAGTATTCATACACACCTTCATGAGTAATAATCCTGAGATACTTTCTAGCTCTCTCAGTAACTCTGTTTTGGTGAAATCCTTTCAGTGCATCCATACTGGTGATGTACTTTGCTTTGGCTATATTAGTCAAAGTTTCAGCAATCCTAGGAATGGGGTACCTGTCAGGAACTGTATAATTATTCAGAGCTCTGAAATCTCCCACCATCCTGGACTTGTCATTGTGCCAAGCTATGATTACTGGAGTGGTGATCTCCACTTCTTCATTATGACCAATCTTCCTCAAGACATTGAGTCTGATCAGTTCAGTTATGTGTTTCTCCAATTCTACTCTGGCTCTGGGGCTGGAAGGGTAGGCTGGTCTTCTCAACAGAGGAGGGTATGGTCTTTCAATATTTAATGTGATATATACTTCATGACCTATCACAGCTCCTAGAGGTTCTGTTTCAGAAGCAAAAGCATCCTGATGTTTGAATAACATCTCATTCAACTGTAATACTTGATCAGCACGGAGTTCATCAAAAATTTTAGATTGTTTCAATTGTGATTCTACAAACTCCTCAAATGCAGCATTTCTGGTAATTTCCTGGATTGCTATCCTATCTAGTTTATTCTTAAAAAGGAATTTCTTCCTTTTATTATCATTTCCTATGGTAAAGTATCTCTCTCTACTATTGGTAATATCAAATCCATAGATAGTGAGATAATCATTCCCTAGTATGAAGTAATTGCTGACCCCATCTTCAACAACTATGAATTCTACGTGGATTTTCACAGAACCTTGAACATGAGGTATAATCAGGCTAGTAGGAAATATACCTATAGGTTTCATAGTGTTACTAGCACTATTCAGCTTTAGAGACCCAACTGGAAGAAGTTGATCCACAAATTCCGGGAGGAATTTTGTCAAATACTTTTTGGAAACTATGGAGCAAAAAGCCCCACTATCTAGTAGCATATCTGCTTTTTGGTCATTAAATATAACACAGGTCAAATTAGACTTCCCTGCAGTATAACCTTTGCCCCTAGAAGGTTTTGTTTTCATCAATCTAGCTTCAGAGAAATTGGTTATCTCCTGTCCTAGATTCCATTCCTGTGGCAAATGACTCTCATAGACTACATCAGCTATGTCAAAATCCATATGGACCACATTTTCATCCATGTCAGATATAGAAGAGCCATCTTCATAGTCATTGATGACTTCTTCAGGCTCCTCTTCAACAGCATTCACCTCTGTTTCTTTGGCTTCTACATGGTTCACAGCTTTCTTCTTTGCCTGATGGCAAGTCTCAAATGTTGTCAGCCTCTGTGATGCCAAGGGCTAATACCTTTTAGCTACACAAGGTGATAAGAGTGCAAAATAAGGGTAAAGTGGGGTAATTTCACGTAGAAAAGTAGTAAAGAAGAGATAAAAAAGAATATAATTCCTTTTATAGAGGGGCCTGCTGACGCAGGGGTGTTTGTAGGTGCCCTCTAAATCAGAGATCTGCAAAGCAGGGTGGTATCTGATTAAGCAGAAAATGGGTTTCTGCGTAACAGAAGGTGGTACCAAAGTGCTTTTCCAATTAAGGAACCAGAATGGGGACAGAAGGATAAAAGAAGTACTCACTATTGCTTCTTTTAAGCCAAAAAGCCACGTAGGGGGGTGAAGTAGAGCTGCTGGGTAGACTGAAGGGTTTCTGCGCAGGAGCTGGACACGTAGGATGGTTGATTTAAAGAGAACACCACGGATAAAACAGGCAAAACAGGGCAGAGTAACTGAAATAAGGACAGGACACGGCGTAACTGATTGACTGTAATAATAATTGATGATAATGAACAACTTTTGGCGTGGAAAGAGGGCTCTATATATACTAATTTCACTCATAGTGGAGAACCTTTCTGCCTGTGTGCGTGTAGTAACTAGTTTTCAGTGCAATGTGGCCAATTTGGGAGATTGGCACTAACAAGGCTCATCCCAATGACACTGCTGGTCATTAATTCAGCGTCACAAGTGCTTCCCATGACCTTAATAACCTATTTAGTTATTGTAACTAAGGTACATAGCAACACTGACGTGTAATTGTATCTGAAATGGGCCACAAATGACGCAAATGGGCCACAAATGGCTAAGGCCAATCATTGAAGGCCACGCTGGCTATGTTACTCTTATGTATTCAAGGTTTTTATTAATAAAACCTTGTAAATAAACCACGTAGAATCTACTTTTACCCTAGTTACACTTGTACATATGTGGTAACTAGGGGATTAGCTATTTCCACGCATTTGGCCAATTTCCAATTGGATTATATAATCCACGCGCAGGGTTGGAGGTTTAAACCCCAATCGGGCCTAACTCCAAAACTATACACAACACCCCAATTATAAGTCCATAATTGGTCATTTCACATATAGTATGCATATATGACAAGTACATACGTGTGTAATGTCCGTGTGACATATGTTTGTGGCCAATTCTTACGGGTAATTGGTTCAAGGTCAAGGAGTAGGAATTTAGGGGTACTTCCAGTGAGGGACCCTACATTAATTTGCATGAGGATTCAGAATATGACATAATATTCTAAGTTATCCTCAAGGTTTAGAAGTTATTTAGTATTTTTGTAAAAAGCAGTTGTTATTTTAATTCATTACTTATTTTTATGGTGCCAGGACTTTGCTAAGCTTTATTGGATAAAAATAAGTAAACTGATTTTTTGTACATTATTAGTCATTTAAATGGGTCTTAATATTGTAGTAATAATGTCTCTATTTATGTCACCTTTGTCAGATTGGCTCTGTCATAGTAGCAAGCTGACAGATGTGTGGCCCATTTTGAAGCAAGTGAAACACTTCTTGGGTGCTTGTTTATCTCTAGGGTTGTCCTTACTAGTAATGGCTTGAGGGCTACTCCTGCCATTCTTGTTGGTAGAGTAGTTCTTAACAGGTTTAAATCTTTTGCCAATCCTAGTTCTAGTAGTTATATCCTCTAGAATGTTGATGATATCTTCAGTAGATGCATTGGGTGGGGTTCTACTTTTAATGGCATGTTCCAGGTCTCCACCACATTTCTTCAAAATTCTGAGGTGTTTATCCTGCAAGCTCATAAATGGCCACAATGCTTGGAGTCTATCTTTCTGAGCAAGTACCCATTTCACGGGGGAATCTTTTTCAATGTCAAAGATACTCTCATCAAATTTGTTTTCAATTTTGAACCTCCAGGCTGGACTATCCCATTTCTTCATAATTTGTTCTCTCCACCATGACCATGGTTGCCTACCATTTTCAGTCCTGATGTCATTGAACCATCTACTGGCTGTGCCTTTGAATAAAGAGCTGAGTCTACCAGCTATTGCTGTGTCAGATAACTCAAAATCTTCTTTCATCAATTCAATGGTCCTAATAAATTTCAGGTGGTCATATTCACCTTCACCATTGAATTTAGGCCAATCTTTAATTCTGGGCACTTCAGGTTTGCCTGAATCTCTAGGTGTTGAATCCTTAGGTATAGTATTGGCATTATCTACCTCTGGAGGAAACGGGGGTGGAGCACCATTGTTCATCCCCATTGAGCTAGTTGGGGGATTTCCTGATTTTGGGTTATCCAAACCTTGTGCACTTTTACTATAATGGTTTTGGTCTGTAGGTGTAGTTTCAGGGACCTCTGTGAATACTTGATTTTTGATCAGCTCTTCTAAAGACCTCATTTGCCCAAGAATGCTTATGTCCATTTTCACAAATCTAGTACTCATGTTGGACTCCATGGCTTTCATTTGGCATTTGAATTCTCTATCCATTTTCTCTACTTTTTCCAAGATTCCTAGAATATTGTCTACTTGTACTTCAGAGCTTGTATCATTGCCTTCCTGTAATTTCTCTACAGTATCTCTGATTTCTTGAATCACAGCTGTTTCTGAATTGCTAATTTTCAATGATAGCTCTTCTCTTAACTTATGAATTTCAGCTATTACACCATCATGGTTTTGTGCCACAGGTATGTGTATTGCCTGGTTTGATGCTAAACTCTGTTTAAGAACTTCCAGGGTCTGCACTAGGTTTTTGTTTTCTGTAGCCAATTGCGTAATTTCTTTGCTTTGGCCAGAAATGACTTTTGTTAACAGTTTTAATTCATTTCTATTCTGGATATTCACCTGATTTAGCTCATTAAGTTTAGCATCTACAGTGCTGGTGACAAATTTAGACAACTGTTGAAGATCAAATCCTTGCACACCATTGGCTTGCTTAATTTCTTTGATCTTACTCTCAATGTTTTCAGAAATGTTTTTATGGACTTGTTTCGTCACACTGTAGTTATTATTGGACAGTGTGACTATATCATTGATTTTATTATCAATGTGATCAATGTTTTTAATCAAAATTTGATTAAAAAAGTCTCTCACATTCTCAATTGTCTCAGGTGGGACGTCAGAATCAGGAGAAACAAGCATATTTGCAGAGCAGGTTACGGCGCGTGTAGGACTAAATACAACAGGGGCTAATTTTCTTTCATTGCCTCTTTGACTTCTACTAAGGTCTTCACCATCTTGATGACGCTTTTCCATTGGAAAGACTCCGACTTCTTCCACCCTCCCTTTCCCTTTTTCTTGGGATGTGTGCTGGACGTGGGTTTGCTGGAAGACGACAAGCTGGCGCCGCTTGGGAGTTTCCTCGCCAATGGAGGCAGATTTTTCGCATTGCCCTGCCCTTTGGGGATTTTGTACTGGGCTAAGGCTGCGTGCATGGTGCCGTCCAGTCGGTAGATCGGCTTGCCGGAACGCTTCCTCGCCGTCAGATTCTTGGCAATGGGGCGTTTCTTGTAAGGGTTCCACCCCTCCAGGCGCGCCAATAGATCCGGCCAGGTGGTGAAGGATCTCACCACCTTCAAGCAGCTGAGAACCGTATTGAGGTTGGCCGTGAGACACACCCACTCCTTGTCCCTCTTGGCGTTGAAGTACGCTTGCTTTGATCCGAGAAGCATCTCCAAGGCATTCAATTGAGCGCTCGTCAGCGCCGGGGCTCCTGCGAACGCTGGAATGTACAGAAGGTACAGCAGACATGGCGTCAGAAAACTGGCTCGCGGCACTAGTAGACTCCTGGGAAACTGACCTGGGGTTGGTCCGTGATCATTTCCAGGTCGTCCTCATCCTCTTCCTTTCCGGCTTCCACGGTTGGAGGGAGGCTTGGATTTGTGGTCGACTCCTGACCTGGTATTGACAGTCATGGTCAATACTCAGATTTGTGACAAGGAGAAGTAAAAAAATATATGTACGTTTGAGGAGATCACTTGCGAGCTCAAAAGCGTTGAGCTGGTTGAACAAGTTCCTCGCTGGGACAGTCGCCGGCGCCTTAGGGGCTGTAGAGATGACTGCTGGGCTCAAAAGAGCTGGTGGAACTGACTGGTGTTGGTTCGCAGGGTTGGTAGTGGCTGGAACAGACACTAGGGAAAAAAAAACAGAATACACAACCAATCAAAAAATCGGGCACGGTAGCGTCAAAGAGACAGTTCAGGCGCACTCGTTGTTGGTCTCGGTGCGGTAATCGGATAAGTAACGGAGAAGTTATTGGGGTTCTACTGTAAGAGGAGTAGACCGCGGTTGTAAGTAACCGTGTCTTTGGCGGCGGAAAACTTTATGCGCTAAGCAACAATCAAGAAATCCGAGACGGTAGCTTTGTAGAGGGGATGCTCACAAACGCGGGGATGGCCTTAAAATAAATTTATGGCAAGAACTGATGGTAGCTTTTTGGAAATCCCTGAAAAGTAGGAAATTTCGAAAAGTAGGAAAAAAGGTTAAATGGTCAGTTTTTGACTATTTCACGCGGGGTAAAAAAGAAAAAAATGACAGGGGATAGACAAAAAGATGTTGGCTCAGGTAAAAAGCACGATGAGGCCCCAAATTGACAGCTATTTCTATGAGATGTTGGTCCAAAATGGCCCAAATCACTATGAATGTGCTGATAGAACAGTTTAAAGGACTATTACTAGTCCTACCCCAATAGAATAATGGGTTAGTTCTGCACTCCTGTTACTCCAAAAGTTGATTTACAACAGTTTGGGTAGGAGAACAACTATAAATAGTTGTTATTTTGAAGCTATAAAGCAACAAAAGGACAATAGTAAGAAAGCACGTGACAGAATGGCTGCAGGCGGAGGTGGTGGTCTTTCAGCTACTATTTTTAAGGAGGATTTAGGCGCAGTAATTGGGGATAATAATTCAAGCTAAAAGCTCCAGTGGGAAAGGATTTAGATAGAGAAACACTACTCTAAAAGTAGGAGGAGAATACTCACTTATACTGAGTTTATAGCTAAGTATGTGGGTGAATAGGCTGAGGAATCCATCTTTGGGCGTCAGAAGCCTTCCTTTTAAGGCCTAGAGGTCCCTTTGGGCGCCAGGAGGAGCCTCTGGGAGTTTAAACAAGCCAGGGAATGAGCACAAAACTTCTACGTGAAGATTTGTGGCCAATTCTATGGATGTGAAAATTTATTATCCTGTCCCCATGACATCATGAGTATATTTATTAACCATTTACGCATGAATCCACACTAATAAGGATAATGAATTAAAAGAATTACCCACGCTTTCATGGGAAAGGGTAATTCTATTTCTATAATGAGGGAATATCTAATAAGTAGTATATTTCCCATAGAAATAAACTCTCAGCCAAGGAAGACAATGTTTGTATTGTTTCACAACCTTGTTTATGTTCTTTATCTGCGCCAAAAATATGCTTATACTATAAATTAGCATATTTAAATACATTACATTTTAATGTTTTGTAGTAGTTTCTCCGTGGTACTTTGAGAATGGTCAAAGTACCATAAGGAGTAATAATTCAGGGGTACTCTCAGCGGGTAACCCTACATAAATTTACATCAGAAATCCATTTCTGCAATAATGTTCAAGGATTTATTAATATTACAGAAGATATAAGTGAGTTGAATATAAAATAGCAGTCCTTTGGATACTTTGAAGTATCTCTAGGGCTGACAATAACTGCAATATAGTTTTGGTGATTGATGCTTGTGTGGCCAAGAAGATCTGCAACTGAATAGGATCTACCTTAACACAGCAATTGACGGTACTTATAGTCAGACTAGAATGGTGAATTGCAGAAGACACAGACAAAGCCCTCAGACATTGAGATATTTGTGCTAGAGGTGCATAGGAGCACCGCAGAATGGAGTACTTGACATGGTTTGCATTGCATGGAATCACACATGACCATGTAATCGCCCCCTTATAACCTCATGCAGGGACCTGGGTATGTTGTCACACCTCTACAGAGATGTTTGAATTTATCAAATGTTATCTCCCATAATAACTTTTTGATGTGTTAGGGATGTGATGTAATGACTTGAGAAGCAGGCGAGTCACTTTGTTTGGGCTGCAGAGGTGCTTTTGCCAAGAAAGCGTTGGGCCTTGTATTGGCTAAGAATTCTTGGTAATCTCTTATCTCTTTCCCTCAGATTCCCCCAGGTATCATCATAATTGTCCTGCTCAACCTTTCATCCCCCCAACCTATCAATCCTCAACTCCCTTGTGACTATGGTCAACCCTTCTCATGTTTTTGACATTGCAAACTTCATGGTTGCAACAAAACCCAGCATGAAGCACCGGGTGCGGGAATGGTTTCAGGTAGAGTATTATCCAGAAAAACATTTGCGGTTCATCAAAGCAAGCAAAAATGCAAGAGCAAAAGCAGAGTCCTGGCCCATCTGTACCCCTCACAGAACCGCAATTGCAAGTAAGTTGAAACTCTTTTCCAAATATGTATTTTTGAACGGGGTTGCCAAATCTTGCCACTAATGCACACGTGTCTCAGGTGACCCCTACTGCATCAACATCCCAGTCAGCTGCAACAGTCAAATGCAAGTTTCCAATTTTGGAGGAGTATTTTTGTAGACAAGTCATGATTCAGATGGCTGAAGCGGTTCTGAAGGGTAAACTGAGCAAGGATGCCAGTGCTTCTTTCTTGGAAGATGCGCGGCAGAATCTCCAATTTCTGGGTCACTTGTGAGCTCACCGGATTAATCATCAACACTACTGCTATGGTTGCACAGATTCCTAAAACACAGAGGCCGCTTTCCGTCGTCTGGGCCTCCTTCCAAATATCACCACACAAATTTGCTGTCAAAGGTGCTTTGCATTATACCCACTCAAGTCAGACAATCCCAAAGCTCCAACCAAGTGCCAACAGTCTTTCTTATCTCAATACCAAGGGTATTGTAAGTGGGCCAAGTTGCAGAAGCTTGATCCGACTTGCAATCAAGAGCTCTACAAACTCAACAAAAACCAAGTTTCCACCCCAATTTGCACTTACACATATGTCACACTGTACTCCTGGTTGCAACAGCATGTTGCACAACCTTCCTTTGAAACTCTCCTAGATTCTAGTCTGTCTGCCACCGGTTGGAAATCAGATGATCCCATGGAGGATGTGTGGCATGGGAGTGTCTGGCGTGAATTTCCGAATGCCAACAATGGAAGTGAAATTTACACATCACATTCTGGAAACCTTGTCTTTAGCCTGTATCTAGACTGGTTCAATGCCAAAGGGAGCTCAAGTCGTGGGAAGCACAGCTCAGTAGGAGCCATCATCTTGATATGCTTGAATCTTCCGCCTACTCAGCGTTACAAAGTCAAGAATGTCTTCCTATTTGGGATTATACCCGAACCCAAAGAGCCAAGTCTACACCATGGGGCATTGAGGGCAGCCTTAGGAAGCATTTGAGGCTGTCCTTGCGCCCACCCACATTTGCAGGGCCAAAACCATTGGAAAGCCGTCGAGAGGCCTCGCGGTGATTCTGATTAGCGTCAGCCAGACACCTTGGGGAGCATCGGGCTGACGCTTTGTGTGGGCGGCTTGAGGCAGGAAAGGGTATTTGTCTTTGTCCTGAGGTCCCCAGAAGCCATCGTTGGATGTGCGAGTCAAACCCGCGTCCTGGAACCATGGCTCAGGCTGCATTTCCAGACTTTCCAGCAGGGCCACAAGGCCTTTTAGTGGTGAGGTGGCCAGAGGGGACATGCAGGGGCAAGAAAAAGCCGTATAAATGACGGCCGCAGTGCAGCGACCCCCCCTTTTTGCATTCTGGGCAGTGGTTTAGGCTGGAGACCCCCTTTTTTGACAAAAGCATCTTGGCAACGCTTGACTAAAAGCGTCCTGACGACGCATTGGAGCCAAAGTGTCCTGAGGACGCCACTGGTTTTCTGAAACAGGGTTGTCCCCAGGACGCTTCCAAAGCGTCCTCAGGATCATCTGAGTAGCAATGAGTCCTCAGGACACTCACAAAGTGTCCTCCGGATGCTTTCTCTTGGAAAGTGTCCGGAGGACGGGGGCGATTTCTAGAAAACCGCCCCATGGTGTAGACAAAGTGAATCACCTATTTACGGCCGTTGGTTGTTGAATTGAAAGATTTTGGACTGAGTCTTCTTTTCATTGACTTCCACTACATCCTCAGGCACTGCCAGAAAAATCTGGCTCGGATGGCTGCATTCAAGTTTTTATTGGATGTGGCCATCCAATTCAAACTCAGGCGCGCGCCACCAAGTGAATCGCTGACCAATTCAAACTTGGTGGCCAAACACCCGGGCCGCTGATTTTGTTCAAATGGTCAGCAATTCACTCGGTGGCGCGCGCCCGAGTTTGAATTGGATGGCTGCATCCAATAAAAACTTGGATACAGCCATCCAAGCCAACTTTTCTGGAAGTGAGGGAAGAACAATACGAGCTGCAATCTTCCCTCTCATTCAGATCTTCCAGCTCTCCGCAAGGCTGGTGGTTTTGGGAGCCACTCTAGCATCCACTTTTGCTCTTTTTGTACATTGAGCAAACACAACCTTAAAGAAATCTACAAGTCCAAGTTCCCACCACGCACCAATGATGAGCACCGCAAACAAGCCAATGCTTGGCTTAAACTTGATAATGCAACCAAGCGGAAAAAATTTGTCAAAGAACACGGTGCACAATGGAGTGGTGGTGCTCAATGAGCTGCCGTACTGGAAGCCGATTGACTATTGTTCTACTGAATTGATGCATGCCTTGATCCTAGGTGACTTGAAAGATCACACAATGCGGTTCATGTCATTGGTATCCTCTGCATCCAAACTGCAAGACATGCAAGATAAGGAAAGGGAATGCAGATTGACCAATCACACACCGAGCCACCATTTGCCCCAAGGGCAGCCCCACCCAATAAGGGCAAGAGGAAACTGGCAGATATGGACGACAAAAACCCCACCTCCAACAAGCCAACTAAAAAGATCCGTGCGGCCACTCTCAAGGGGAAAGGAAGGGAGGAAGCAGCAAGTACTAGCCAGACATCATCACAAGCCCATCCATCAAGAAATAACTCTAAGGGGTCTGCCACAACACACTCATCAGTTGAGACTTTTGTAAAAAGGTGCTGTGTGATTTGACAGAGGAGTTGACAACAGATTCAGATGACGACGGTGAAAGTGATCACACAGCAACTCGGGCACAGCATCGTGCCCGCCAAATTCCTGATTCACCTGAGGTGGAAGTTAGAGGTCCTGAAATCCTTGAAGAGCTGACATAGTAAGGGGTCAATCCTGCACACTATCTTACACCATGAAAAACAATTGTCACTTGATATCAAGTGACATCTGGCCAACTCCAGCCAGCTATCCACAAGCTATCCAGACCTTTCCTTTTCCTAAAGCTATGTAGAATGAATTTGCTCAGTTCAATGAGAACTGAGCTATTTCATGGGTATCCCTGAGCTTTTGTACAATGGGAGCTGAGCAATGCCACAGTAAATGCTGAGCTCCTGGCCACCCTGAGCCCTGAGTTGCACCAAAGTTGACTATGAGCTGAACTGCTGAGCAGGCTGAGATTTACTGCAGTAAGCACTGAGCTGATGCTCATTTTTTGCTGAATTTTTTCAAAATTAAAATCAAGAAAACCAAAATTAAATTGAGAGTAGGAATGGAGTAGCTTTGAAGCTGCAACCAAAGTTGAGTAATGTCACTTGATATCAAGTGACAATTGGTTTTTCATGGGTTACCCTTGTGGATTGATCGAGTTCCACAGAACTTGGGATCACCAAGCCACGGATCTCTGAAGGCAGCGGAGTGGTTAATTTTATACAAGCTTTACTATCCAATTTCCCTTATCCCTCTATGGACCAAATCCCTTGATGTGAGCCTGGGCCTCTACGGTGGCAACAGGACACAAGAAAAAAGGGGGGCAACTCAATGTATTTCAAGGGAAGGGAATGACAACAAGTGGTAGTAGAGAGGACTTAAAGAAGGAATAAGCTTTAAGAAGCTGATAATGATGAAGATGATGATAATCAAGGTTTTAAAACTTGCTTTTCTGACCTGAAAAGGGAGGAATATGGCTCAATCCAAGAATGGAGAGGCAGTAGCGGAGTGAACTCTGACGCCTCCTTTCTTAAAGAAACAGAAAGGGTGAGCTGCTCTTCAGCAGTCCTATTTTTTAGGCTAAAGGAAACTAGCCAAGGTTATTTAAAGGAAAACCTATGTGGGTTTAATAGCTCAAAAGCCCACAGAAAAGCAAGAATGGTATGATAATAATTTCTAATAAGAAGTGCCTCTGATGAATGATGATGATGGGAGGAAGAGTAATGATCAACAGATCGGAAAGCTACTTTGAAGAGTAGTAGTGAGGATTATTAAAGACTAGTCAACTGTAAGAGTGACCTCAATGACCACAGAGTAGTGAGGATTGCAAGGACTGATGATGAGTTGAGTAGTAGTTGGAATCCTAAGGACTGCTCTAGTGAGGTAGATGTTCTGGTTGGATGATCTGAGGTTGTTCTTCTTTCAGCCATGTGGGGATGAACTTAGAAGATCAAATTGAATATATGCAAGGTGCAAAAACATGTGCAAAACCTTGAAGATTAAAGTGGATTATATTCACAAGGGAAATAACTTAGAAGAAATAAGATCTTAAATCATTATTCCTCATTTCTGCGGAATAACACAACACAATTATGACACATGTAATATATTAAATTGAAGCTAGAGTATCAAGGAGTATGAGTGAAGCACTGTTGAAGCCTTTTGGGCAACAGTGTTGTCTCTGAGGCTGACACTTGAAGAAGCAGGGAGTGACAAAAGAAAAACTAGGACATCTTCTCTGTTGGATTCAACCACCTTGTTGTGCAAAATTGCACAATTCCTTACTCTTCCCAAGATCAAACTTGGCGATCTGAATGAACTAGAGTGTCTGATTACGGATTATCAAAATGTCCTCCGGAAGAACTGGCCCAAACTAGGTAGCAAGCCCAATCTTCATCTAACACAGCATTACCCTGAAGACATACAACGTTTTAGTCCACCTCAGTCTACAGCTGCTTGGGCCCAAGAACAAGTCAATGGGATGTTGCAAAAGCTTACAACCAACCATCACATGGGTGAGTTCCAGTTGTTTCTCTCCTTTTCTCAGGGGAATGCCAAGCGAGGCTGAAAGAATTGAATGATGTGAATTTCAGATAAAATACCAAAAACTTTGTCAGCTTGCTACTATGACAGAGCCAACCTGACAAAGGTAACATAAATAGAGACATTATTACTACAATATTAAGAACTATTTATATGATTAATAATGCACAAAAAACTCAGTTTACTTATTTTTATCCAATAAAGCTTAGCAAAGTCCTGGCACCATAAAAATAAGTAATGAATTAAAATAACAACTGCTTTTTACAAAAATACTAAATAACTTCTAAACCTTGAGGATAACTTAGAATATTATGTCATATTCTGAATCCTAATGCAAATTAATGTAGGGTCCCTCACTGGAAGTACCCCTAAATTCCTACTCCTTCACCTTGAACCAATTACCCGTAAGAATTTGCCACAAACATATGTCACACAGACATTACACACGTATGCACTTTTTATATATGCATACTATATGTGAAATGACCAATTATGGACTTATATTTGAGGTGTTGTGTATAGTTTGGGAGTTAGGCCCAATTGGGGTTTAAACCTCCAACCCCGCGCGTGGATTATATAATCCAATTGGAAATTGGCCAAATGCGTGGAAATAGCTAATCCCCTAGTTACCACATATGTACAAGTGTAACTAGGGTAAAAGTAGATTCTATGTGGTTTATTTACAAGGTTTTATTAATAAAAACCTTGAATACATAAGAGTAACATAGCCAGCGTGGCCTTTAATGATTGGCCTTAGCCGTTTGTGGCCCATTTGCGTCATTTGTAGCCCATTTCAGATACATTCACACGTCAGTGTTGCTATGTACCTTAGTTACAATGACTAAATAGTTTATTAAAGTCATGGAAAGCACTTTTGACGCAGGAATTAATGACCAGCAGTGTCATTGGATGAGCCTTGTTAGTGCCAATCTCCCCCAAATTGGCCACATTGCGCTGAAAACCAGTTACTACACGCACACAGGCAGAAAGGTCCTCCACTATGAGTGAAATTAGTATATATAGAGCCCTCTTTCTACGCCAAAAGTTGTTCCCCATCATCAATTATTATTACAGTCAATCAGTTACTCCGTGTCCTGTCCTTATTTCAGTTACTCTGCCCTTTTTTGCCTGTTTTATCCGTGGTGTTCTCATTAAATCAACCATTCTACGTGTCCAGCTCCTGCGCAGAAACCCTTCAATCTACCCAACAGCTCTACTTCACCCCCCTACGTGGCTTTTGGCTTGAAAGAAGCAATAGTGAGTACTTCTTTCATCCTTCTGTCCCCATTCTGGTTCCTTAATTGGAAAAGCACTTTGGTACCACCTTCTGTTACGCAGAAACCCATTGTTTGCTTAATCAGATACCACCCTGCTTTGCAGATCTCTGATTTAGAGGGCACCTAAAAACACCCCTGCGCCAGCAGGCCCCTCTATAAAAGAATTATATTCTTTTTTATCTCTTCTTTACTACTTTTCTACGTGAAATTACCCCACTTTACCCTTATTTTGCACTCTTATCACCTTGTGTAGCTAAAAGGTATTAGCCCTTGGCATCACAGAGGCTGACAAACTTTGACAAAGAAATGGCATCTGAACTCCAATTTACACCTGGTCCGGAAAGAACACCACGATAAACATAACACCACGCCGGGGGATGATGACAACAAGAAGATCCATGATACATATCAATTGATTGAACCCTTCATGAAAAAGTGGAAGCGTGCCATCGCTGGGAGGGAAGGGTTAAGGGGAAGAATGGGTGACGTGACAGCTACATTTGGAGTTGCCTCGCAAATCCAACTTCTCACTAACTTTAAACTCAATGGGAAGTTGTTCACCACCAAAGATTGGCACCGTGGAAACAGCTTGGTTGAGTTTCAGCTGGGAAGCACTCAAAGGTTTGGAGAGGTGGAGAAGATATTTGAATCCGCCAAAACTCTAGGAAAAACTTGTTTCATTGTCAACCCATTCAAAGAAATAGTCAACAAACAAGATCCTTACAAAGATTATCCAGATCTCAACTGTCAATTGGTGCAGACCAAATACAAGGTGACAGAAGTGATTTTGAGTGAAAGGATTATCGGACATGTGGCGGTGCTACTGAACCCTGCCTCCGCGTTTGGGTTTCCTGAACAAACAATCAGCGCAGTGGGGTTGGGGACGGGTTGTAATTCTCCCCATTTACATAAACAATCATGTGTTGATATTGAACTGGTGTATTCTTTTTCAACAATCATAAGGGGTGGGAGGGGCTGGCCAATGGTAATATGTAGGATGAAGAAAATGGGTTATTTGGTTGCTCTTCTCCTATTGATTCATACATATAGCATGCTTCACATCAAGTTTTCTGACTTACTTGTTTGCCTCTGATCTGACATGATTCCGTCTTCCCTGAATTTGAGGCTTTCCTGAATTTATCCCTCATTCTCCCCATCACTTCCACAATTCACCATCACTGCCGGCATTAACCGGTCAAACACGGCAGTTCGAGCGGTGCTCGAACAGCCGTGTTTGACCGATGGTCGGACAGGCACTGTCCGACCGAAGCACCTGCCGCCGGGTCGGACAGGCCTGTCCAATCAGTTCCTGGGACCGGTCGCACAGGACCAGCCGGGACCGGTCGGACAAATCTGTCCGACCAGTTGGCTCTTGCTTTGGTCGGACAGTGCCCGTCCAACCACCGGTCGAACACGGCTGTTCGAGCACCGCTCGAACTGCTGTGTTCAACCGGTTAATGCCAGCAGTGCATACTTTACATTACTTCCCCATCACTCTTGTTTTATCTGTTGCCTCCAATGCAGTTTTTCACACATCCATCTGAATCAATCCCAATAAAGTCTTTCGTGATCTCAATCAAGTACCACCAGCTCAAATCTACCCTTCTAAACTCTCTGTTGCGCTTCCTTTTTCATGGCTCCTCTTAATTCTGTTACGGATGCTCCACCAGCTGGGGAGGCTGCAGCACCGGAGGGTGATAATGGATGGATCTCAGATATTGTGAATTGACTCCTACCTATGTTCCAAGCTGCTGGGAACCCTGCTACAATGGATGAGGGAAACAAGGGTTGGTTCACATTTTTGTTCACATGTTTCATCACATTTAACAAGCAATGAAACTGAATGGCTCTCTATACATAGGGGGAAGCTCACTCAATCAACCCAACACTCAATTAGAGACATCCCAATTACCTCCTCAGTTGGTTGTTGAAGCCGCCAGGAGGGCAAGGAAGAATGTGGAAAAAAATGAAGAAGACCGGCGAGCTGAAAAGAGAGTAAGGGTGATGGCTGGAAAAGCGGTTCTGGCTGAACATTGCAACAGGTTTTCTCGTGGTATCCAGAGCTTTGTCAATTTTTTTCTGGGGAATCAAACCAAAATTCAAGACTATCCACCACCACCAACTCCTGCAGAGCTGCAGGCATTGTACTGGGTCGCTCAAAGGACAGCAGCCATTAAGAATCAACTTGATCGACTGTGTCAGGCCATTGCCAATAAGACTCCCGCTGAGATTGACTTCATGGTTACGCAAGCTGAAAAAGAAATCCGGAAGAACATCAAAATGCCGCCATTCACACCCGCAAATCGAAAAGGTGATCATAAAGGTCAAGCTGTCAGCACCCAAACCAAGGCGGATGTGGAGAGAGCACTGGCTTTGGCAGGAATATCAAGACTCACTTTTGACTGGGACGTCAAATACGGCTCTGATTCACCATGGAACTCTACTGTCATTGAGGTATTGGGGTTGAAGGCTTTTGAGTGGCTTCAAAGATTGGTACCAATAAGCCGTGAAGAGGCTGGCCAGGCTCCTGCAGTTATCCAACGATGGGTCAATACGAAATGCCGGGAGATTCGAGAAGCGGCTAGCTTGGGTGGGGAAAACTATGATCAAATCAAGGCGGGTAAAGCGGCTAAGGCCCAATTTGAAAGATGGCGGAAGGTCTAGTCTCTGAACAAATTATGGCCTCCTTGTGACGAAGTTGCCGAATCTGATATCTCTCTGCTGAAAATCAAAGACAACAGGTGCTTAATCGTCAGAGAGGTTTTGAGGAACAACATTCCCCTGGCGCACATTGTTGAAAACAAGGAATGCAGATCTGATATTGAAGATGGTGGGCCAAATAATCTCCCGACAACTTGTTGCCCAACTTGGCGAAGCACTCATCTCACCACCATGCATGCCTGTTGTCAACACAGGGGCAAAACCGACAAAATTTGTTTCAAGAAATTACTTCAAGAAATTGTTTCAAAATTTGTTGTTATGATTTGTAAATTTCATTTATTGTTATTCTTTATTTTCTAACCGTTGTCAATCAATCTCTCATCACTCTACACAAAACCTCACAGATCTTTATATCTATATGTTACAAAGCAAAATGTCTAACACACTACATGGATCAAAATGTAGAAAGTCTATTACATACAACAAAGGGCTGTTATAATCCAATATGCTACTTGGCCCCAAACAGGCAACATATAGGTGGGTGTTTTTGATTTTTCTTGTTATTTTTATTGAAAAAAGTATTGAAATTTTAATATGTTTTGATACATTTCAATACAACACAGGCCGTATTAGTCAAAAACAGCCTGTATTGGCTGTTATCAACCATATTTTGGTAGCCCATAATGACATTGTTATTGGTGCTTTTCACAGCCAATAACTCAAAGGTCGCTTATTGTAATGCATAATTTGTTACTTTATGATACGATACCAATAAAAGTATTGGTATTGGCCCACCATTGATAGTAGTCACTCTTTGTAGTTTATGCTTCACGTCTAAGCAAATCTTGTGGTCTATAAAAGCATGTATTTTGACCTATGTTGTTTTCCTTTTTCCCTCATGGGACTTATTCTGTATTCTCTTGGTTTTGCCCTTGTGTTGACACCTGTTCTTGCCTGTGACTCATGGACAGCACATAAAAAGCAAACCAGGACCCCAGAGACCCCCTATATAGGTGGGTAACCAAAAATCCCAGATTTTGCAAAAATTCATACATTTTCAGAGCTCATTGATACCATTTTTGTGAGTAACTTTTTCACCAAGGTGCGGATTTAGGGGAGGGGAATTTTGGGTTTATGGGGGATTGGGGGGGGGGGGTAAATTTCTCATTCCAGAGCCAATCAAGTGCATTTATTTCAATTTTCAAGCCAAATACTGCAATGAACAATTCATCTTAATGGATGTTTGATGCCACTAAGGCCTTGAAAAAGCACAGAAAACCATGCAGAAAAGGTGAAAAGAAATTGGTCAAAACTCATCCTTGACCCAACATTCATACATCCAGGTGAGTATGCTACATGAACACAATGGCCATTCATACCTTTTTGGTGAGTACCATTTGTGATTTTGGCCAAAATTTCTTACATTTTGGGTACCCACCTATATAGGGGGTCTCTGGGGTCCCAGCAAACCATGGTATGAGTGAGGCAACCAAGAAACTCCAACAATTGGAACAATAGGGGGGTTCATAATTAGGATCTGCATGAATTTATTTTAGCACTCACCAGAAATGCTTAAATTGCTTTACACAAAAGGCTTTATAGATCACATCAAGAAGGTGTAACAAATCAGGTCAACCCTTTCTGAGGTTCCTTCTTTGAATCAAGGGAGACACTTGACAACCTTTACTCTTTTCAGAGTTGAATTGCTGACACTCCGAGGTCACCAAATTTAAGCTAAATCCAAGCAACCAGGAGAATTATTAAGCAAGACCGGAACTCAAAAACTGTGTGAACCCCCCTAATCTCACGTCACCAGTCTGGGAGTAAATCAGCTAAATAAGATCTGTTGGTTGGGATGAGGCTGATCACCAGCATTTTCCTTTGCTCTTCCAACTACCAATCAGATTGTTAACAAAAAGAATTGTAGCTTGTCATCATAGCAATAGAAAGGTGCCCACTTGCATCAGTGGTAACCACCAATATGGGAACTCTGGGATCACTGGCTGATCACAAGTGATTCCAAGTCACTAGTATGTACATACTTCCTCTCAAGGATGGCGTACAGGATGGCCAGCATCCGCCACAAGGCCCATCGACACCTTGCATTAAAGTGATGGAAAAGTACACAACAAAAACTTGTTTTGTTTGTGAATGATTGATAACACATAATATACATTGTCCAATTTTGCTTTGATGAATACTTATTAAAATTGTGTGTGATACATCTGATAATGCTACAACCACAAAAGATAAAAAAAACAATACAAAAAGTGGATGACTTCCCTTCAGCGTTTACAGGATTCTAAATTCTTGATTTAGAGCTTTTATTCTAGATTTTTGACCAAAAACTCAACACCTCTTAAAACATCTCAACAATAGGTATCAAGTCCAAAATAACTTTTTTGAAAAAGTGCCCAAATTTAGAATTTAGAATGGCATCTGTAGCCCTGTAAATGGCAACGGGAAGTCATCCAGTGACTGAATAACAGACAAGATCAATTCTCCCTCTCTCTCAAACAGAAGAAAGAGGGAGAAAAAGATGATCATGATGATAATCAAAAAGTTGAATAAATAAAAAGATGTAAGAAGTGTGTTGCAAGAGATAGGACTATGCGAGTCTTTGTTTATACTGGGTCATCCAGACGCACACCAGCAATGCATTTGAAGCAAATGGAGGTGATTGACAAGCATGGTGATGCTTATAATTAACCATTTTGCATATATATAAGTATATATATATATGGTAAGGCTACAAGACGGGGTAATGGTTAAGCCATGCCAAGGCTGGTCAACCGGCATAAGATACACAAATGAGTGGACTGATGCGAATGACTGATGCTATAAATAACGAACGGAAGAAGGATAAAAAATTAAGAAAAGATCAAGAGAGTAAGCACGTTTTGTCCAAGCGCAAGAAAACAGAGGCCAGGCGTTGTGACAAGCCAGACAGGAGAGCAAGAATAAGGATGATAATAGGCTACAGTTTCGGAAGAAAATTGATAATAGGCTACAACTTTTTTTCTAGAGAAGATAAATAAATAAATGGGTAGGGAGAGAATAGGGGGTTCTTGTTGATTAGTATGAGAAATCTTCTGTATAGATGTGGATGTCTTTCTGCCCGATCTTGCGGTCCACAAGACGCAGATGTTGATGGCCAACGAGGGTGCGCATGAAGCTGTTGAGCGAGTCGGGACCGCAGCCTAGGGATACGGGGAGGAAGGGAAGAAGAGTGAGCAGGATGTGTGTATGTGTGTGTGAGTGTGAGAGTGTGTGTGTGTGTGGAGGGGTCATGTGAGAAGGAACTACACGCACAAGCAATCAGCGTTTTGCCGGCGGAGCGGTCCACCTCGGTCTCGAGGATTTTTGAGAGGCGGGGCCTTCCGGAGCTGACGAGCTCCGACATTTCCTGGAGGGCGAGTCGCTCGTGGTTTGCAAGGTCGATTCCCATCTCGCGCATGAGGTCCTCCTTCCAGGGAGACGGGACGGGATGGTCGTTGGCGAAGGACGCATGCTCGAGCTGCTCGTGTAGCTGCTGCTCCTTGTCCGTCGCAAGCGTCGAAACGCCGCCCTGTGGCTCCTCCGCCGGCTGCTTTTCCCCCACCTCCCGCCCCGAGTCCTTACTTGCTCGCTCCCCAAACACCCCGCCGAGCCCCCACCCTCGCTGATTCCCGCCCGCCTTTCTGTTCCGACTGATCGTATGTTTCCGCCGCCGCTTGCCTTCGTCTTTCACGTTGGCTGACACCATCATCTCCGCAATCGTCCCTCCCCGGGCCTCTCCCTCAAAGTCCGTAAACTCCAGCGGCACCTCCTGGGTCTCCAGCGCGTGGCTGTGCTCGCTGTCACTAACAGTGATGGACCCCGTAAACGAGTGTCTTTGCGACGACGGCGACAAGTCCGACTCGGAATCCAGGTGCAGGAAGGGCGGGTGCGGCGGCATTAGTAAGGCCTGACTATCCGATAGCCCCAGTGTATTTTTGACTGCAGTCCCTTCGGCGGGGTCGGGGAAATCATGGAGCGTTTTGGGGATTATATTCCGTCGAAGCGAATTCGAAACGTAAAGGTCAAGCTGCAGCTCTTCAGTGGATACCATCGCCAAACACCGTTTTAACGCTGGCGCTACCCAAATTAGATGAGCTAGAACCAACCAAAAAAAAAATCTCAGCCGATATCGTGCTTAAAAGGATTATATGACGAGGACAATCTTACCGTATTCTCGGAAGATCCATACTAGACGGACTCTTGAAATGTTGGACTTTGTGGCGCCATGCGAGCGAGTGCTCATTTTGAAGCAGATTTCTTCAAGCGCTGAAATGCCGAAGCTGATGCCACTGCCGCCACAGACGATGACGAGGTTATGGAACGAGTCCCAGAGTATTCTTCCCGAGCTTCCGAGGGGACGACTGATTTGGCAGCGCGTAAGAACGCCATGGGCAGCGGGTTGAGCGCTATCATTATTCTTGAATCGATCGGCTTTGGTGCGCATGATGACTTCGTAAAACTGTTTCGAGAACCCTTGCCGAGCACGAAGAAGTAGTACCATTTCCTTTCCAGACGACGCTTGTTGCTGAGCGTCAAATTGTGAGAGTGATGATGATGAACAGATCGTGTAAGGGTGGGTTTGCCACCATGACACGGACGGGACGCATAAAAGCAAGTATTGGCCGATGGACCACTGGCAATCTTTGACCATCCTCAGAGTGATGCGGAGTGTCTGGCCCGGCAAAACTTGCACCAACGCAAATCCAGGGGGTATGTGAACTGGCGCGACGGACTTGGGGGGCACTCGGACCGAGCCTTGTTCGTAGGAGGCGGGCAAAAAGGACGTCCGGCCGGGTGATGATGGGAGCCAAGAGGGCGGGGGGTAGCTGTGCTGTACATTTGAAACGCCTTCGGGAATCTGCAGAGTAGGTTTGGATTCATCTTGATCAAACGCTTTGGAACTTCCAGCTGGAGGCTCATTCGACCAAAAGGATCTGGGAGAAGCAAAAAATCCGTTGAACCAGAGCCAGACGCCGAGTCTCCAGGCACGCTCGGCACCCCAAAGGACTAAGCCAATGACAGACCATGCCCATAGAGGCTCGTAGTGAATGACGCATCCAACCAAGAAGAGTATGGAAAGAACAACGTGTGAGCAATAGAAAAATTCGTAGTATCGATTTCGTAGGGGATTGAATGAAAAGCAGATGGTGATCGTGAGGGCGATGTAGGCCTGTGGACGAAAATGATGAACAGACATAAATACATCAGAGAATGTCAGTGAAAAAGACAAACAGCGGAATCCGTCAGACCAAAAGTAAAAAAAAAAGGCACAAGACGTACCACAACACCCCAATTGAACCGATAGTATTGCCAAACGTCTGTCAAAAGAGTGTGTCCATAAGGATTGATGTCACCGTTGAGTTGGATAGCAAAAGTGATAGTGTGGATGGTACTCCAGACCCAGATAAGTCTTCCCGTCCAGCGATGAATAACACTAGTACGATCGAAGCCGTAATGAGTAAGCCAGGGGATGGCAAAGATATTGAAGGGCCAAGATTTCAGACCGATGGAGACGACCAAAGGGATCATTGCGTAGGCAATCAGCCCAAAGCGAGAGGAGAGCGTCCACATGGCTCGTGGGAGATTGACGTTGGGAGCCGAGAGAAGCGGATCGGTGAATGGAGCGTAGCCATTCGGGTTGAGGCTTTGAGCAGTGGCACGAGGAAGTAAGGCCTTTGTATTATCTCTGCTATGATGCTTGAGTTGTGGTGCTTGTGCTGGTTCTGGAAAAGGGATTGTATCCAAGTGCTGACCGCGGCTTCGTCGAGAAAGAGGGGCATACGTGGATCGAGGGGGACCTTGATTGAAGACCTGGACGGGACAGCGACCACCCCACGTGCAGGTAGTGGGAGAGATGTAATCGTCGCCGACCAGAGTGATCGCAAGTAACACGATGGTGAAGGTTAAAAGTGAGATGACTTGGCCGATGTTAATGTTAGACAAGTACCACGGCGGGATCTGGCTGATGCGATCCGGACGAGCAGACAGGGTGGTGCTGTTCGGAATGAGTCGGCGGATGAGAAGGCCGCGAGTCCATCGGATCGGATGGAAGTTCCATCTCGGCTTTTGATCGACGAGGATAGCGGACGGAGGAGGACTGAGTGGAGTGGCTCTCCTGCGAGCAGCAAATCGAGTCAGTTGGAATGCCACCGTCCAGATTGTCAGCAGAGCGGCAATAAATATCCAAAACTAGGTGAAAGCGATAGTATGCGAAGGAAACCAATGTGATCAGTACAGGTGTTGGGTGAATGATTTCTTATCCTTAATTGAGAAAAGTTTCAATGGTGAATTCATGTTGGCCAAATTTGGATGGGGTTTATCGGAACTCGGCTGGAACCACCGGTAGTTGGGGATCCGAATGGGAGATGGAGATGCAACTTACAATGTACGCATACCGCCAGGAGGGAGGACTGAGGACATGAGCGTCGAGGTAGGGGACGATGAAGTAGTACAGATAGACATCTGTATGACCAGGCTGAGCGGTGGAGGTGCCGTAGTTGTATGTGATGGGAGAATCGGTGGTTGGAGTGCCAGTAGCAAGGGGAGGACGATAAGCTACAGTGGCAACAGTGGCGGAAGACATGACGGGCAGTTCTGGTGATATTAGGAAGTCCCAGCTTCCTCAGAGGCTAGTAATGGGATGAGGGAAGGGAAGGAGGGAGGAAATGGAGTAATATAACAACCTAGTTGCGAACAGAACAAGTTGTAAAATATGTATGACTAGTGGATGATAATAAGAATTACAATATTACCCGCTGGACTATGTAGCAGGGATAGGAATTTGCAGGGATGGGTTTAAGTTGGTTGAGGTTGAGGTTGAGGTTGAGGTTGCTATTGCGGCCCTTTCTTTATTATAAGCTGAACCAGCTGTGGTCTGCTGATGGGACATGGTAGCCGAAATGTGTCTGTATCTTCGATGATGGGGAGAACAGCATTGAGTACTGGGCTAACCACAGCAGGGGAAGAGTGTATTTAAATATGTATATATACAACGTTGGAGAAGGTGTTGACGATGAGAACTCATGAATGAGGGAATGGAGACACTTCCAAAAGCAACGGAATATCATGTAGAACGGATAAAGGTGATCAACTCATCCATCCCACCACCTAATTCTCCTCAAATCTAGCGCTGTTAGAATACCACAACAGTTACTCTGTTTCATCGATGGTACCCGTTATACATACACCTGAAGGAGTTAACAGCGTGGCCTCAAAGTATTCAACTTCAGCACTTGTCGAGCTATCATTGAATCAAGATGGACTACAACCTCCTCTATCTTTAGAAGGCTGCCATCTCCAACAACAGAAGGTAAACCGGGTAGCCATCCGGGTTTTAGCTACCCAAACCCGAAAATCACCATCCACCGGGGGCGCTGTCTGAGGCTCGAAATGCCTCGGTCGCTCGCTCGGTAGCAATGTGGCCGCCCCATTCCACAACTCCATCCCTCCTTGTGAAATACCAATATTCCTTGAAACCTCTGTCAACATACACGACACAACCCCCGAAGATCACATCTACCAACCTCAATCCAACGCAACATCCCCCCAACACACCAGTGACACCCCAGTTTCACTCTCCAGTTGGCTACTCCCGCTGGATGCCACAGCAGTCACGGGAGCTATATTGCTCCGGCCAGGAGGGATTTTGGGTTTTTTGGCTACCGGGTTTTCCCTCCCGCGGTGGAGATGCTCTAAGCTGTCTTCCTCATGAGCAGGTTTATATAAGGCATTACCCCGAGCTCGGGGGTTCAGGGGTAAACCCCAACCCCTGAACCCCGGGGCTCAGGGTTCAGGATACGGCACACACAAACCCCAAACCCCTGGGGGTTGCATATTTTACCAGTTTTGATGGCAACTTGGCATGAAAATACACCGGCTGGTTCATTGGATCATGTCAGAAAGTTCCAACCCTAACTATGTTTTTTGATCTTCTTTGTCAGATTTGACCATGTCAAACACCTAGGGGTAGGGCTGGATGTCTCTTTTGGGGCCTCCGGATCTTTTCTTGTCATTGGATCAACGGTGTAACCATTACAATACACGTATCGTATCGGCCAATACTGTGTATTGTATTGGTTCATCAATACACGGTTTTTTAAAACCAATGTAATGTATCGGCTGGGCGATACAATACCGCTACATTGTATTGCCCTGACCAATACACAGTTTTTGGAAGCTGTGTATTGTATCAGAGGGCCAATACCACCGATACGGCTCTGATACATAACGTATTGGAGTGGTATCGGCCCTCCGATACACAGAAATTTTTTTCTGTGTATTGTATTGGGCCAGGCAATACACACCAAAAAAAAAAATTGGTATTGTATTGGCAACCCAATACAATAACGATACACGGTATCGGCGCTACAAACCAATACGATACACGCCGTCACGCGCTACGTGTAGCGTAATGGTTACACCGTTGATTGGATGTGGAAATTTTAATGAAAATTTTATGCAGATTGTCTTATGATTTTTCTGTTTCTCAAACCCTGGGGGTTCAGGGGTTACCCCAACTAACTCAGGGTTTGTCCTTTGGGCTGACTCTCAACCCCTGACCCGACCCCCAGGGCAGTGCCTTAGGTTTATATACAGGTTGAAGACGTCATCCAACACATCATCAAACTCAAACAAGTATGTACTTACCAATACCAGCCAAGTCAGAACAGATCACGCTCTTCCAGCAAGGACATCAAAACTAGAACAGAGAGATACAAACCTACAGTTGCGGATGCCATAGACCTCTAACTTAACTAAGTCCCTCCGTTATGTCGGAGGGGGGACTTGTCCTGCAGGGACCCTCCAAAGGAGGGACTTACGCCTTAAACCAAAATGTTGGCTCTAGGCAATCTTCTATTTCTCCTCTTTTTTTTTCCACGCCTCACAGCACTTTCAAATCTCATCATTTTGCCGCAATGTTGCAGAACAAAATGTGCGCCATATTCTCACCTATCCGCTAGTCTTTCTCAAAAAACATATGTTGAATATTTTCTCTTCAATTGGTTCTTTTTTTGTTTTGTGATGTGTCCTCGGGACCTGTAAATTATGTGTTTGGCCTATCTGTATTATGGAGAGGTCTCAATAGGTCGTAATCCTCCTTCAATACACATAGAAATACATTTTCTTATTTTCCAAAACTTCTTATTGTACATCATGACATATTGGTGATGTAGCTAGGTCCAAGACCCACATCACTGCATAACACAAGCGTAAACCATACTCCAACATCTGCATCAACTTCTTGAAGTCATCACCTTGTCATCAATCATGACTCTTGGTCTTGAAAAAGAGAAGAACTGTGTCACACTGCCAATGAGTATAATACAAATGGACGACATTCAGCTTAAACAACATGTCACATCTACCTCAGTTGCTTTCTATCACGACAAACCAAAAGAGCTTCAGCTTGAAGCAGTCGCCCACCTTGCTCGGGGAGAGCATTGTTTTGTCCGAGTCGGCACAGGTTACGGCGAAACACAAATCTCCAAGATGTACTACAATCTATTCAAGCAAAAGGCAATTGTATTGGTTTTGAACCCCTTGGATTTGTTGGGAGATGATCAGGTGCAGTGCACCTTGCTTGTGCTACAATATCTATATGGAAAGCCATGATGGCCAATGGTGCATATCATTTTTTTGATTATTTAGGTCAGAGAAAAAGAACTTGTGAACATAACAGCAGTCAACTTGAACAAAATGACGCTGAACTTCGAGACAATCAGGAAGATCCAGATGGGAGAATAAAGTTTTATCTATACCTGGTAAGTACTTTTAGGAAACCAATTCATCTGACCAAGAATTACTCCCATGTTGATGGACTGATTGCAATCTTTGTTGTCCATGGCAGAGTCCAGAGGTCTTTTTGAATAGCTTGCTCTTCACAAATTTGTTTTTCAGCACAGAATTCCAAAATTCGCTGGCACTAATCACTGTGGACAAAGCTCACATTGTATACCTTTGGGGGCTTGTGGCATTGAAAGAAAGCAAGACAATCAATTCATTTGATTGATATCAGGATCGGGCAGTTTTTCGCCCTTTGTATGGAAGTATGGCTGGGCGCTTAATGGATACAAATCATGTGCTGCTCTTGTTGCTTTCAGCTACATGTGGACCTCAAGCTGTCCTTGCAATATGATCAAATCTTATGTTGTTGCCTGAAGACATCAAAATGGTTAATGTGGAGTTGACCAGGCCCAATATACGGATCATTTGTGTAATGATGAAGTCAACACTCAAATCTTGCAATGACTTGTTGAGGTTCTATGCTCCCCACACACAAGTCCCTGCGGAGAAAGCTATACCTTCCATCGTATACTCCGGCACTTGGAATGCAACCTTCAGCCAGGTTATGAAGGTTGTAAATGAGGCTTGTCATACCAAGCAACACAAATTCAACCCAATCAATCCTTTTATACGTTGATTCCAATCTGTCACTGGTGAGGAAGAAAAAAATTACTATGCTTGATTATTCTGAACAAAAGTTCCTGGTAATGTCGGCAACAATGGCGCTAGGCCTTGGGCAAAATCTCAAGCGCGTCCGTTTGGTCATCCACATGGGAAGAGGTGACCCGTCTAATATTTTCCTGATGATTGGTTGCTGCGGTCGGGATGGAAAGACAGGCTTGGATTTTATACTCATGGAACCCACCCAAAAAAATGGAAAGAACTCACTGGCTGATTTTGGTGATCTAATTTCACCTGATCTGTCAATGTGAACAGAGGAGTTCTGGAGCAATGAAGCACGAGCGTTAAGCGAGATGCTGGATCATATAAGGATAATGTATTGTGATATGATAAAGAAATAGAATAAGAAGAAATACATTACCTGGAGCAATGAAGCACAAGCGGTAAGCAAGATGCTGGATCATGGAAGGATGAAGAGAGTATCCTTCCATGATCCGTGCTCCAGGTAAAGTGACGCAGGATGTCACGTACAACAACATGTGAGTGAAATAAAAATACAGAGCACACAGAATGGGATGTTACACACAACATCAACACCCCCCCTTGCTCTGATGGTATCAGTAAACTAAGCCCAAAAGATTTCAATGCCGTTCTAGAAGTATTTGGGGTAAAGGCTTTGTAAGGATGTCGGCTAACATATCATGAGTTGAGACATGATATACTGTGAATTTTTTGTTTTTCATGCACTCCCACACAAAGTGAAACTGTGTGTGGATGTGCTTTGTCCAAGAATGATGCTGAGGATTTTTTGCTAGAGCCTTGGCGCCAGAATTGTTGATGTTGAGACACTGCCGGCATTAACCGGTCGAACACGGCTGCTCGAGCGGTGCTCGAACAGCCGTGTTCGACCGGTGTTCGGACGGACACTGTCCGACCGAAGCGAGAGCCAACTGGTCGGACAGATTTGTCCGACCGGTCCCGGCTGGTCCTGTGCAACCGGTCCCAGGAACTGATCGGACAGGCCTGTCCGACCCGCCGGCAGGTGCTTTGGTCGGACAGTGCCTGTCCGACCACCGGTCGAACACGGCTGTTCGAGCACCGCTCGAACTGCCGTGTTCGACCGGTTAATGCCGGCAGTGAGAGGAACTGGATCCTTTGGCCTAAGATGTAATTCAGCCAAGATTTGACGTAGCCAAAGACCCTCTTTGCAGGAATCCAACATGGCTTTATATTCCGCCTCCGTACTCAACAAGGAGACCGTTGTAAAGCTCAAAAGTGTCAGTGAAGACCTTTTGCTGAGTGCGGAACGGGATGATGTGAGGATGACTCTGCCGTTCCTATACTAGACACTAAAACAAGACCCCCCAATCTATGATTGGAAGGCTTTAATTCAAGTGATAGTAAGTGTATCCAAGATACTTCAGCTGGTATAGCAAGTGTGGGTGATTAAGGATGTGTTGTGTGTGTATGAATAAATCTGTGATGCTGATGATGATGTTGTTGATGGTAGGTGATGATGATATTGGTGAATGTTGAGAGTGTATGGGGATGATGAAGGTGTGTTAAGCTAATGAGTTCTGGGAGCTGACGCTACTACCAAGGATGGATGATGATGATAATGGTTTGTAGTGCGAAATGAGCTTTTGGGAGCTGACGCTTCTACCAAGTGGGTCAAGATGAGTTGTTTAACTGAGTAATGATGAAGTTGTTATTGCTGATGTTGATTGACTAAAACCTCAATATTGAGTGACTTATAATGAGCAGTGACCAGTGTATTAGACTATAGGGGATAGTGAAAGGTATCTGTGGATGGTGTGTAATGTGATGTGATCCCAGAATCTGGTGAGGAGGGGGAAAACAGCTAGAGGAGAGCCTCTTTTATATCAAAATCCTGACAAATGGGGGGTGGTCAACTTGTGGTTGGAACAATGGTCATGGAACACAGTGAAACAACAATTGATGACTAATCATGGCTGTAATGTGGTTGATGGAAACAAATGGAACAATGGAACAAGTGAAATTGGGTTGACATGTGGTTCTGAACCTGATGGAACTTTCCATGAGTGTTGTGGGCCTAAGTTGGGTGGAACATCCTAGAAAAGGGGTTACCTGGCCCTAGTGGTTGAGTTGTGGGTGGGTTTTTTGTGTGATTGCCTTGTGAAAGCGCCGTGTAACTGTGAATAACTGGAATAAACTCGGGTCTAGTAACTAATATTGGCCATAACTATTGATCCAGGCATGTAAGAGAGATTCCGTGAGTTGTTCCCTAGGATCAAATGGCCTGAAAAATGTGTTTCTGGAACAATCTATGGGGTTTTGAGGGTTTTGTATTTTGGTGACTGTAGTAGGGATTAAGGATTAGGTGATGGAGTATGTTGATTTGCTGATACTTCCTGATCCGGTCGAGTGGTGACACTGCCAGAAAACCAAACTCGGATGGCAGCATTTGAGTCTATATCGGATGCAGCCATCCGAGGCAAACTCAGTTTTGGCCCAACAAAGGTAATCCCTCATCTGATTTAAAATTGGTGAGGGTCCTCCGATGTAAAGATTCTTGAGGTGTCAACCGAGGGAAATCATTTCCTCGGTTGACACCCAAACAATGTTGCCTTGGGTGCCAGCCACCGAGGCATCATCCACTGGTTTGAAAATCACCGATTCAACTTTGAATTGGTGATTTTCCAACCGATGAAACAGCTCCATTGGTTGACATCAACCAATGGAAATGTTTAATTGGTTGATGTCAACCAATCAATTGATCACCAAGATAATCAGGAGAGTGGGTGCCACTTCTCCCTGAGTTATCTCGTTGCGCAGTGGCACCCACCCTGCTCACCGAGATAACTCGGTGAGCAGGGTGGGTGACACTGCTCACCGAGATAACTCGGTGAGCAGGGTGGGTGCCACTGCTCACCGAGACAACTTGGTGAGCAGGGTGGGTGCCACTGCTCACCGAGACAACTCGGTGAGCAGGGTGCAGCACTGCCGGCATTAACCGGTCGAACACGGCAGTTCAAGCGGTGCTCGAACAGCCGTGTTCGACTGGTGGTCGGACAGGCACTGTCTGACCGAAGCACCTGCCAGCGGGTCGGACAGGCCTGTCCGATCAGTTCCTGGGACCGGTTGCACAGGACCAGCCAGGACCGGTCGGACAAATCTGTCCGACCAGTTGGCTCTTGCTTTGGTCGGACAGTGTCCGTCCGACCACCGGTCAAACACGGCTGTTCAAGCACCGCTCGAGCAGCCGTGTTCGACCGGTTAATGCCGGCAGTGCACCTGTTCACCAAGCTGTCTCGGTGAGCAGGGTGCACCTGTTCACCGAGCTGTCTCGGTGAGCAGGTACACACTCTTCACCGAGCTGTCTCCGTGAGCAGGTACACCCTGCTCACCAAGCTGTCTTGGTGAGCAGGTACACCCTGCTCACCAAGCTTTCTAGGTGAGCAGGTACACCCTGCTCACCAAGCTGTCTCGGTGACAACTCGGTGAGCAGGGTGCACCTGTTCACCGAGCTGTCTCGGTGAGCAGGGTGCACCTGTTCACCGAGCTGTCTCGGTGAGCAGGGTGCACCTGTTCACCGAGCTGTCTCGGTGAGCAGGGTGCACCTGTTCACCAAGCTGTCTCGGTGAGCAGGGTGCACCTGTTCACCGAGCTGTCTCGGTGAGCAGGGTGCACCTGTTCACCGAGCTGTCTTGGTGAGCAGGGTGCACCTGCTCACCGAGCTGTCTCGGTGAGCAGGGTGCACCTGTTCACCGAGCTGTCTTGGTGAGCAGAGCGTACTGCTCACCGAGCTGGGTTGGTGAGCAGGTACACCCTGTTCACCGAGCGGTCTCGGTGAACAGGGTGTACCTGCTCACCAAGACAGCTCGGTGAGCAGGTACACCCTGCTCACCGAGACCGCTCGGTGAACAGGGTGTACCTGCTCACCAAGACAGCTCGGTGAGCAGCTACACCCTGCTCACCTAGACAGCTTGGTGAGCAGCTACACCCTGCTCACCAAGACAGCTTGGTGAGCAGGGTGTACCTGCTCACCAAGCCAGCTCGGTGAGCAGGGTGTCCCTGCTCACCAAGCCAGCTCGGTGAGCAGGGTGTCCCTGCTCACCAAGCCAGCTCGGTGAGCAGGGTGTCCCTGCTCACCAAGCCAGCTCGGTGAGCAGGGTGTACCTGCTCACCAAGCCAGCTCGGTGAGCAGTACGCTCTGCTCACCGAGACAGCTTGGTGAACAGGGTGTATGTACCTGCTCACCAAGACAGCTCGGTGAACAGGTGCACCCTGCTCACCAAGACAGCTTGGTGAACAGGTGCACCCTGCTCACCAAGACAGCTCGGTGAACAGGTGCACCCTGCTCACCGAGTTGTCACCAAGACAGCTTGGTGAGCAGGGTGTACCTGCTCACCGAGACAGCTTGGTGAGCAGGGTGTACCTGCTCACCGAGACAGCTTGGTGAGCAGGGTGTACCTGCTCACCGAGACAGCTTGGTGAGCAGTGTCGGATTACATCCGCGGATCATGGAGGTAGCCAGAAAGATCGTGTGAGGAATGATCGAGTGACTCAAAGATGTAAGTCACTCGTCTCCCACACAATTTGTAAATTAGGCTTGGCAGCTAACTCAATACGTCTCACGTTACGCACGCACAGGTGACGAAAACGAAGAGAACGATAGTAGGAGAATGATGACTGGAAGGTCTCATGGCGCGAAGCGGTCTCACGAGGAAAACCCGTGAGTGATCAAGTCACGATGGATGTCAGAGACAGGAGAACGGGAAGACTGACCCCAGTCATTCCGTCCCTGAAAATCTTAGCACACCGCTGGCGAATCGAATCACCTCTCGTACCCCAATATTCAACAGCTCGCTAGCCACTCGTATCGAACAAGGATCGAACGAGTGAGTACTAGTTCAGATGCTGATTGCATGGACGATGAACACTCAGTAGCTGACGATGAGCATTGTCCTGAACAAAAGAAAGCACAGGATCAATAGCTCAATCGTCGATAAGCGAAGAAGGTGAAACGTTGTAAAAAGTGGTGTGAGTCGATCAACACAAGGGTGACGAAGAACGGAAGAAGAGATGAAGATGCTGATGGAAATGAATGCGTCGGATGCAGTAAACTGACATCGTGCAGCTCAGACCAAAGCAAATCTCTCTATTCTTTCATCTACTATCAACATCACATTACTATTTCCGCCTAGTTAGCAAGGGAGTTCCCTGCCTCTAGGTGATTCAAATTTCCTTTCTACGCCAGCAAAATAAAGTTGTAAATAAAATCATAAGTCTACAATTCTAACTTTGGCAATACAAACCTCTAGTTATTCAAATCTTTTAGATTTACAGTCTCGACGATTCGAATCAAACCACGATCGTCCTCAATACCATGGCATCTAGAGGCAGAGGAGGCTCAAGATCGATCGTCCCTGGTCGAAGCTCTGCTCCTGACATTCAAGAACGAGCAGAAGCAGTGGACAGCGGCGTCATTGTACCGACCTTCACTAGGCGAGAAGAGAAGGATGTGATTCAGATTCCCATCTTCACCGGCAACAATTTCTCCATGTGGTCCGACACCATGGAAGTCTACCTCCAATACAAGGGACTTTGGCACGTGGTGGAGAAGGAACCCGAACCTCCCATTGATGAACAAACCAGCCGAAATCGAATGGAGGCGTGGCTTGTCTTCAGCTCAAAAATCGCACCTGACATCTTCAACAACGTCAAGCTAACGTGCGAAAAGAGTCCCTACAAAATCTGGGAACGACTGAAGAAGAATTACGCCGCTGCGTCCATCTACGGGATATACAGGGTCTGGACGAATTTCACGCGAGTTCCCTACGAGGATGATCTTCTGAAGTTCATCACTAAAATTGAAACGGCGCTTGCTGAGGTCCACATGATTGGTTTGGACACCAAGCAAAGTGTCGTCACGGTAACAATCATGGAGAAAATCACGGAGAAGCGACCCGACATGATGGAGCGACTCCTTGGCGACATGATTACATTATCCGATCCGTCAATGCTACTTGACAAACTCCGCGAGTTGGCCAACCATGAACAAGTCCAAAGACTCGCCGAAACATCAGTCAGATCATCTCTTGCTTTGGCCACTACTCCCGCTCCCGCTTCTCAAGGAACCTCTCGAAATCAACCGTCTCGATTCAAAAGAAAAAGAGTGATTGAAGCTCCGTGCAGTCCGGGATTCCACAATCCAGAATCTGACACGCACGTTGAAGCTAAATGTTGGTTTCTGCATCCGCATCTCAATCCACATCTGAAGGCGCAGGCGAACAGAGGAAAAGGGAAATCGGCCTCGAGTTACAACGCAACAACTGTTGAAGAAAAGCAATCAGCCGCAGACTATGCCTATGTGACTGGCCATGTCACTCCGAAAAATGCGGTGATACTTGACTCAGGAGCAAGCCAGCATATGTTCAATTCTCTCGACTTCTTCATAAGTGCCGAACCAACACTCGTATACATCGTAACCGGATCTGGAAAAGAGTCGAATGAGCTAACTGCCACCCACAAAGGAGTAGCAAGACTAGTCGTTGGATCAACTACGATCACGCTGAGCAACGCTCTCTTTGTCCCACAATTATCGACCAACTTAGTGTCATTCGCGCAGCTAGTTATAAACTCGGCCTCGATAAAGCGATCTGGAAATGAGCTGGAGTTAACACTGAATGGCGATCATCTTCTAAAGCTGAACGCCGAAAAGGGAATATTCGAGATCAGTGAAGCCTCAGTAAATCGACCTTTGGCGCTCGTAACTCAACCAAACCCCATCTTGAGTCCATTGCAGAAGTGGCACGTTCGGCTTGGCCATGCGAGCTTAGCAAGAATAAGAACGGCAGTCAATGACCCGTCCATCAATGGAGCGATAATCTGCGATGCATGCTTGGCTGGCAAGATGACGCGGGCACCTTTCAGCAGTCATTTCACTCCAACCACTGGAGCACTTGAAGTCGTCCACGGTGATCTGGTGGGACCAATCACTCCAGCAACCAACGGAGGCTGTCGATATTTTCTCACCCTAGTCGATCAGCACACCGGCTACATCCACATATCGATCCTTAAGGAAAAATCCGATGCCGTCAACGAATTTGTCAAGTTCAAGAACAAATTTGAAAAACAAACCGATCGCAAAATGAAGAAGTTGATAACTGACGGTGGTGGCGAGTTCTGTAACAAGGAACTTGGGGAGTTATTGGAGCTTGAGGGAATTCAGCACAACGTCTCGCCGCCCTACACGCCGCAGCACAATGGGATGGCTGAACGGGCGAATCGAACGATAATAGAAATGACCCGATGCATGATGCTACAAAGCAACATGGCGCCGGAATGGTGGGGAGAGGCGGTAATCTTTGCAGCGGCTACCACAAACGCTCTTCCATCACTAGCAAAAAGCAGGGCATCGCCTGTTGAACTAATGTTGAAAGTTAAACCACGAATGGATTTCTTCCGTCCATTTGGATGCAGGGCGTGGGCATTGAAGCCCAAAGCGAATCGAGGAAACAAATTCGACGCCATTTCCTGGGAAGGCACGCTAGTAGGCTATGTCAACGATTACTCAGCATATCGAATCTTTCGGCATGATGACAGAACATTCACCTTCACCCGAGAGGTTCAATTCGATGAACGCACTTTTCCAAAAATCGTAGCGATACACAAAAGTCACAATGTGCAGCGGATGGTGGGCAATGTCGATACACCGGTCTTCCTTGGAGAACCAATTCTCCCATTCGAAGAGTCGGACACGGTGGAACCTCGATTGTCGTCGGATACCACAAACGAGGAACCTGCCGCGGAAGACTTTCCACAAAACCCAGTTGGAGGAAGGAGATGGATTTACGTTCCGGACGTTCCACCGGAAAACCTCATCCAGAGCTCGATTTCGGCTGACAACATCATTGATGGAAAGCGTCCTCGTCGACAAGTCTGCTATGTATCCACGTCCGCCGATCCGAAATCTCACGCCATGGCCATGAAGTGTGCGGAGAGCGCGGCATGGATGGAAGCGGAAAGAAAGGAAGTTGACAACATGATGAGGCATGAAGTCTGGATTGAACGCCCTCGCCGACCCGATGACGCTCCGATTGCTTCCACATGGGCGTACCGTCGAAAACTTGGTCAAGACAACCAAGTCGTTGAGTACAAGGCTCGCATATGTGCTCAGGGCTTTCGCCAAAAGCTGGGGATCAATTTCGAGCTCAAGTATGCTCCGACTGGAAAGGCGACATCGCTGCGCCTCCTGCTGTCCCATGCACTGAACGCGGGATTGCAAATCCATCAATTAGACGTCAGAAGTGCCTTCCTCACGTGTCCTCTAGAGGACAGGGTGACCCTTTTTCCCCCTCCCGGCTTCGCCTGCCCTCCGGGCACTGTCCTCGAACTCCGCAAGGCAATCTACGGACTGAAGCAGGCCTCAAAAGCCTGGTATGAGCGACTAAAGGGATTCCTGTCCACCGTTGGATTCCGCGCAACGGTCTCTGATCCATGCGTTTTTCACCGCCCCGACACTGACATTCATCCTGCGACGTGGATTTTTGCGCATGTCGATGATCTAGTCATCATCAGTCGGGACCCGCTCCGTTTCAGGGAAGAGATTGAATCGGAATTTGACATAAAATACCTCGGCCAGGCGGAATTCCTCCTTGGCATGAACATTGATAGGTCACCCGGTCATCTCCACATCCACCAAACGCAATACATTGAGCGAAAGCTCGTGGAATACGGATTTGATGAGGCACCCACTGCATCTTGCCCTCTCAATCCGAAATCTCATCTCCGAGCGGCAACTACTCAGGATGCGGCTGACTTTCAGCAACTTGGCGTTTCCTATCGGGCGTTGATCGGTTCCCTGAACTACCTCAGCGTTCTTACTCGCCCGGACGTATCGTATGCCGTCAGTGTTCTCTCCCAACACTTAGAAAATCCAGGCATGTCTCACTATCGAGCGGCGCAGCAAGTGTTTCGCTACCTGAAGGGCACGAAACAGGTGGGCCTGCTGTTCCGGAAGGAACAATCGCTAGCTCTCAGCAGTCACGTTGACGCTGACTGGGGGAACTGTCCCGACACGCGGCGATCCGTAACGGGTTATGTGGTTCTCACGAACGCGCAGCTACTTTCATGGAAAGCGACTAGACAGCCGACAGTATCCCTATCCTCCACGGAGGCAGAATACAAAGCGTTATCTGACCTAGGGAGAGAGGTCGCATGGTTGAACAATCTTATATCTGAGATCCACGTGAATTACAAGCCGTACGATATTCCTGTTGGGGTCGACAATCAAGGTGCCATCGACCTTGCTAGGAGTGAAATGTCGCAGAATGGCTTTCGAACCAAGCACATGGACATACGGTTACATTTTGTCCGAGAACTCGTCATCAATCACCTCATCAAATTGAAGTACATCCGGACAACCGAAAACTCAGCCGACTTTCTCACCAAGCCAACTGGCCGATGCACGATCAGAAGATCCCTGATGGCAATTGGTGTCACAAGCCCAACAAGCAGTGATGATCACAAAAATCCCTCTGCTCATCGCTTGGCAGCTCAGAGCACCCCAGGCTGTCGGATTACATCCGCGGATCATGGAGGTAGCCAGAAAGATCGTGTGAGGAATGATCGAGTGACTCAAAGATGTAAGTCACTCGTCTCCCACACAATTTGTAAATTAGGCTTGGCAGCTAACTCAATACGTCTCACGTTACGCACGCACAGGTGACGAAAACGAAGAGAACGATAGTAGGAGAATGATGACTGGAAGGTCTCATGGCGCGAAGCGGTCTCACGAGGAAAACCCGTGAGTGATCAAGTCACGATGGATGTCAGAGACAGGAGAACGGGAAGACTGACCCCAGTCATTCCGTCCCTGAAAATCTTAGCACACCGCTGGCGAATCGAATCACCTCTCGTACCCCAATATTCAACAGCTCGCTAGCCACTCGTATCGAACAAGGATCGAACGAGTGAGTACTAGTTCAGATGCTGATTGCATGGACGATGAACACTCAGTAGCTGACGATGAGCATTGTCCTGAACAAAAGAAAGCACAGGATCAATAGCTCAATCGTCGATAAGCGAAGAAGGTGAAACGTTGTAAAAAGTGGTGTGAGTCGATCAACACAAGGGTGACGAAGAACGGAAGAAGAGATGAAGATGCTGATGGAAATGAATGCGTCGGATGCAGTAAACTGACATCGTGCAGCTCAGACCAAAGCAAATCTCTCTATTCTTTCATCTACTATCAACATCACATTACTATTTCCGCCTAGTTAGCAAGGGAGTTCCCTGCCTCTAGGTGATTCAAATTTCCTTTCTACGCCAGCAAAATAAAGTTGTAAATAAAATCATAAGTCTACAATTCTAACTTTGGCAATACAAACCTCTAGTTATTCCAAATCTTTTAAGCAGGGTGTACCTGCTCACCTAGACAGCTTGGTGAGCAGGGTGTACCTGCTCACCGAGACAGCTTGGTGAGCAGGGTGTACCTGCTCACCGAGACAGCTTGGTGAGCAGGGTGTACCTGCTCACCGAGACAGCTTGGTGAAGAGGGTGTACCTGCTCACCGAGACAGCTCGGTGAACAGGTGCACCCTGCTCACTGAGACAGCTCGGTGAACAGGTGCACCCTGCTCACTGAGACAGCTCGGTGAACAGGTGCACCCTGCTCACCAAGACAGCTTGGTGAACAGGTGCACCCTGCTCACCGAGACAGCTTGGTGAGCAGGGTGTACCTGCTCACCAAGACAGCTTGGTGAGCAGGGTGTACCTGCTCACCAAGACAGCTTGGTGAGCAGGGTGTACCTGCTCACCAAGACAGCTTGGTGAGCAGGGTGTACCTGCTCACCAAGACAGCTTGGTGAGCAGGGTGTACCTGCTCACCAAGACAGCTTGGTGAGCAGGGTGTACCTGCTCACCAAGACAGCTTGGTGAGCAGGGTGTACCTGCTCACCTAGACAGCTTGGTGAGCAGGGTGTACCTGCTCACCTAGACAGCTTGGTGAGCAGGGTGTACCTGCTCACCGAGACAGCTTGGTGAACAGGTGCACCCTGCTCACCGAGTTGTCTCGGTGAGAAGTGGCACCCACCCTGCTCACCGAGTTATCTCGGTGAGCAGTGTCACCCACCCTGCTCACCGAGTTATCTCGGTGAGCAGGGTGGGTGCCACTGCGCAACAAGATAACTCGGGGAGAAGTGGCACCCACTCTCCTGATTATCTTGGTGATCAATTGATTGGTTGACATCAACCAATTAAACATTTCCATTGGTTGATGTCAACCAATGGAGCTGTTTCATCGGTTGGAAAATCACCAATTCAAAGTTGAATCGGTGATTTTCAAACTAATGGATGATGCCTTGGTGCCTGGCACCCAAGGCAACATTGTTTGGGTGTCAACCGAGGAAATGATTTCCCTCGGTTGACACCTCAAGAATCTTTACATCGGAGGACCCTCACCAATTTTAAATCAGATGAGGGATTACCTTGGTTGGGCCAAAACTGAGTTTGCCTCGGATGGCTGCATCCGATATAGACTTGGATGCTGCCATCCAAGTTTGGTTTTCTGGCAGTGTGAATATGCCGTAAGTTGTGTCCTAGAGTGAATTTTGCCGTAGATTCTGATTCTTCAATAATATCTGAGGATATCTGAGTGGATATAAGAGAAAAAATGAGAAAGAGAAAAGAATTAGAGAAGAAATTCAGATGGGAGGTAAAAAAAATTCCCTCTTCTGTATCCCGCCCCCATTTCCGTGCCGCTGATGGAAACGTCCAAAGTGCTGAAGATTTGACAGGACTTGTTGTTGAAACAGACAGTTAAACCCTTGTCGCACATACTCAAAATTGAAAGAAGAGGTTCATGTATGGACGGAACGACTAGAGTCTTGACTGAGGTCAAGCTTCCCAAAGGTATAGGGAATCAGCCCAAGTGAGTGGAGTTTACAACTGTATTGTCAGCTAGACAAATAGGAACAAGTTCATGCTTTGCATTGTTGAGAAACAAAATGAATGGTGTCATTGAGGTAGAACACTCAGAATCAAGATTGAAGTTGGAGGTCTTGGTCAAAGAGATCTGACTTGCTAATGTTGTATTGGCCGCGCGTGAAACTTCATAGGTGGAATAATCAGATCCGGAAAGGTTTCCGTCATCCTTGCCGGAGAAATCATCTAGTTCCACCACAGAGGCAAGCCCTGCTCTGGCAGGAGCTGCTCCTTTGTTCATTGACCTTTTAGAGTTGGAAGATCTAGACTTGGACAAAGTATAAGAGTCGGCGCTTTGTTTAGCAAGGTACTCTTGATGACGCTGAGCTTTATGCTCCTTGATGACCTTGGCAAGATTGTTGCACGATGTCATGTCATGTCCTTTGCGCTTACAGAACGTACAGTTTTTAGACTTGTTGTTTCCTGGAGGATTGACTTCAACAGCGGGTGCAGCTACAACAATTGGATCAGTATTGTCACCTCGAGCTTTACAACAAAGTGATTTGGCTTTTAACGCCACAATGACACGGCTGGAAGCAACCTGCTCCTTGTTCATCATGGCCAAAACGCAGTTAAGCCAGTCCGCTGGTAAGGAGATAAGAATCGCAGTCAAATGGATATCGTTGGCTGTGAGAGGATTTTTGATTGTCACAAGAGCGTTCAGTTTTTCTGCATAGTTTCCCATCTTCTTGATGTGAGCGTCGATGTCATTGCCAATCATTCTGGTCTGAATTAACTTGCAGAGCCAGTACATACAACCTCCGGATGACAAGTCTTGATGAGCTGCCATAAGGGCAGCCCACATGCCAGCAGCATCATCTTTGAAATTGCGGATGTATTGAAAGTTAGAGGAGTGAGAGGTGTGTGTGAGAACAGCACATACAGCGGTGTGGTCCTGAGACCAGGTGTTGGGACGGAGATGGTGTTCGATAGGAACAAGCATGTAGTTGACCTTGGTGGCACAAAGATGGATGCCAACAACAAATTTCCAATTGAGATAATTGGATTCAGGACCGGGAGGCTTGAGCTGTTCAATACCTGAGAATTTAAGAGCCGCTTGCGCAGCAGTAGACAAGTCCAAAGACTTAGTGACCAAATAGATTTTGGGAGCCAAGGTAGCCAAAATATTTGGTTTGGACATAATAGTTGATCCTTTGAGAGAGAGAGAGACAATTGAGCTAAGATTCTTGCTAAAGAAACCTGTTATTTTATGTGCTAGGTATTTTGCTAAGTGAACGTAGCTAGTACGGCATGGGGCTCATAACCTGTCAATGTGAACATAGGAGGTCTGGAGCAATGAAGCACAAGTGGTAAGCGAGATTCTGGATCATGGAAGGATAATTTATTGCAATATGATAAAGAAATAGAATAAGAAGAAATACATTACCTGGAGCAATGAAGCACAAGCGGTAAGCAAGATGCTGGATCATGGAAGGATGAAGAGAGTATCCTTCCATGATCCGTGCTCCAGGTAAAGTGACGCAGGATGTCACGTACAACAAAATGTGAGTGAAATACAAATACAGAGCACACAGACATGGGATGTTACACGCAACATCAACATAATCATGATCCCGATTCAAACATGGATGCTCTTGCCATCACCCCAGTATGCTTGAGGGTTGCACTCACCGTTCTCCATCAGTTGAGTGGTTCCTTCATGTTACTGGAGCTTAAAAACCATTCCTTTCTGACATTCAATGATTTCAGTGTTGGATACATTCCCTTATCAGAGGACGACCCAAACTATCTTGTTGAGCCACAGAGGGAGGCTGCACAGGGCTTCACGCCTTGTTTGTGCTCCAATTGTGCACCAAGAGAGGCCGACTCAATCATAGAGCTTGCTCTCCAGATAACTCTGGATAACATGGACGAAATACTAGCCGGGCCGTTGGCTATAACAAAGGATACATTGATAGTAACAATGCAGCATTAAAAGCGGCGAGCCGCTAAGGCCAAACTATCCTGCAACCTCACACCAGAAGTGGCAGATATCCTTGCCAACCACTTGGTTGAGGATTTTCAAGTCTTCTTTTACAAGACGTTAGGTGAAACCAATGAATTCATCCCCTTGGATTTCTTTTCAATCAAACACGCTAAGGCAGTGGTTGGTGCTCTCAACCAGATACGACAAGCCACCCCCCACAATCTCAGGCTCCTTGAATCGGTGTGTGGTGGAGAGTTCTTCCCAGGCCAGATCGAGGCAATCAATGATTCCATCACCAGTTGGATGAACGGTAATTATTTCCTTGGGGTCCTTCTGAGTCGCATGGAGCATGAAGATTTCATCAAATCTGAAGTGGCTTGCTTATGTGCAGATTATGAAAATGCTGCTAGCGAACGAAAGAAAATCTCTCACTCAAATACACAAGCAAAGCAAGAATTGGCTGAGTTGGCACGGAAAGAAAAGGCTGATCAGAAGGTGTTAGAAAGAGAAATAGCAAAGAAGAAGAAGCAGGCAGCAATGGAAGAGGCGGCGGCAGTGAAGAAAGCCGCAAAGAATCACGTGGCGGAGAAGAAAAAGAATCAGGCACCAGAAGCCGCAGAATCCAAATCCGTTGAACGTGCACAAACAGCGTTGAGAGTAGCTCAAGCAGAGTCAGCCGCCACGGAAAACGTTACAGACAGGTCCTTGAGGGCCCCGGCAAACATCTGAAGAAAGAGAAGAATTGGTTAAAGAGAGGGAACAAGAGAAGGAAAGTTGGAGAGATAAAAAGGAAAGTGCAAAGCAAAAGGCTTCGCTGAGCAGGGAAAAAAGAGAAACACAGAAGTTGCAAAAGAGAAAGTCACTCCAGGATACGGCTTGGATATTGGCTATACACAACTCTTCAGTCAACCCCTCTCTTCATTCTGAAGGTTCATTCAATTTCAACATTTTGATCGATCCAGAATTGCTCAATGGCCTCCATGATGGAGGTAATGTCACGATCTAACTAGCCGCAGAGCTTGGGTCTTCCGTTTCTGCAGGATTGTTTGTTCTTGAGCTGTCAGATTTGCTTAGATCATCCAAGCTGTTGATTGGCACTTCAGCTTGATCTTCTGCTAGCTTCAGGATGCCGGGGGAGTAGGGCTTGAATTGGCTTAATCCATCAGCTTTTTTATCAAATTCCTCTTGTAAATTTTCAATCCCCTTCTTGTAAATGTCGGGTATTGCCTGAGGTACAAAGCCTTGGGGATTGAATTTTGAAAGATCTTCTTTGTTTGCCATTCGTATGAAGCTGTTGAGTGACAAATGTGTAAGAGTGATTTTGTGCGACTGATGAAGAATGTTTGATCCTGATTCAATCTTGAGTAGCTGGGGGAGATATCGCAGCTGGATGTAATTGTTAGTGGATGATATCTAGCAAATCTTTGAAATAAAAAAGACACTCCATACTCACTATGGGGATGTTGATGGAGAAAACATCCTTCAGGCGGTCTATCTCTGTCCCTGTCCCAGAGCTGTTGAAGAAATGCTTCAGCCAGTAGTTCTGAACCTCTAGGAATTGATCCGTTGGCATGAAGTGGTCCCCTCTCCCAGTCGGTGAGATGAGCATGGTACTCTGAACCACCTTTGCCAATGAGCAAGGCAACCCCTTGTCCAAAAGCAGGATCAAACATGGTAGGTGTTTTGAATAGTGAGGTAAATTGGGGATTGCCTGCCCCATCACAGACCAGTGTTGCCACATGTAGATAAGGCAGCCAGGATCACCAGCCTTCATTGCCCAATTGGCGTCAACAATTGTGGCAAAATTGTGAATCCTAAGCAGCATATTTGCATGGGTCACCGATTTTGATGCCACTTCTGAGCGCCTTGCACTTCCAGGACAAAACTGTGTGTATACTTTGTCTACCAGGACTTTGATGTCCTCTGAGGTCATTTTCCGCAGTTTGGGGCCAATGGGGCCAGTCTCTTTGTCCTTTTTATGAAGGATTACCCTGAATAATCACATAAAACAATCAGCATCCTGGTATCTCAGTTAACAGATACAGTTTAAGGAGGACGTTTGACATTTTAAATCATGAAAGGACTCACAAAGAGCAATAGACCAGTGTGGCCTTGTGGATTTTTTCAATGTGTGACAACATAAGGCAATCCGCATTGGTCCGTCAAAAGTTAAGGGGCTTGATAGCGGCACGCCCAAAGGGCGTGCGCACGCCCCCCCAAACGCCTAAAAAAAAAGGCGTGCGGGGGCTGCACGCCTTTTTTTTAGGCGTGCAATCTCCCGCACGCCCTCCCCCGCATGCCGCACGCCATGTGCACGCCTACAATAGGCGTGCACATGGCGAGCAGGCGTGCCAGACAGGAGTGCAGAGCCTGCACGCCTGTCTGGAGGGCGTGCAAAGCCTGCACGCCCTTTGGACAGGCGTGCAGGCTTTGCACGCCTGTGGGCTCACGTAAGCCTCTCGATTCGAGAGGCTTACGTGAGCCGCGGTACCCTTATAAGGGTACTTCGGTACCCTTATAACGGTACAGGTACCCTTATAAGGGTACCCGTACCCTTATAAGGGTACTTCGCGTACCCTTATAAGGGTACCCGTCCCCTTATAAGGGTACGCGAAGTACCCTTATAAGGGTACGGGTACCCTTATTGCCGGGCTCACGTCAGCCTCTTGATTCGAGAGGCTTACGTGAGCCGCACAATTGGGACTACGTACACCGTAGCTCCGATTGCGCGGCTCACGTAAGCCTCTCGAATTGAGAGGCTTACGTGAGCCAGCCCAGGTCAGTTCCAGCGGAACTGACCTGGGCGCGGGTACCGAAACCCGCCACCAACCACACAAACCCGAGCCCACGCACTGCACCCCCACTCAACGGACCCACCACCGCGGTAAGCCCCCCCCAGGCCCCACTTTTGGGCAAAAAGGGGCCTCCTGGGCCCCTTTTTGCCCAAAAAAAACCCACCCAGGGCCTTGTGTTGGTCCAAAAGGGGCCTGAAGGGCCCCTTTTGGACCAACAGAAGGCCTCATCAGACCCCCAGACCCCACATCAAGCCCAAAAGGGGGGGTGGGCCTTTTGTTGGTCCAAAAGGGGCCTGAAGGGCCCCTTTTTGGCCCAAAAAAAGGCCTCATCACACCCCCCGACCCCACATCAAGCCCAAAAGGGGCCTGCCAAGCCCCATTTGGGCTAATTACAAGCTCTGCAGCCCTAAAGGGGCATGCTTGGCCCCTCTTGGCCTTAAAAAAGGCTCCAGAAACATCCCTCCAAGCCACCCAAAAAAAAGGCAAAAAGGGGCTAGCCCCCTCAATTAAATAAAATCCCCAAAGGGGTTTTTGAAGGAAAATCATGCAGCAAATGGCCATGATGAACATATACTTAAAAACAATAATAAGGTGTTCAAACAACAACAAATAAAATCACCACATATTTTCAACTTTTGTCCCAACAACCTGGCTGCACATTGAACTGACGTAACTCATTTGGATTTCAAAATAGATTGCAATCAATCACTTGATAAAAAATACTCCCTACAGCCACAATGGTGATGTCATCCGACGAATGTAAGATACTTTCTCCCACAATTTATGTTCCAAAAAAATCATCTGATTCATTTTCCTCTTTCTGCAATTCCAGTGCTGGCACTCTGGGAAAACCTTCACCAACTATCACTTAACAATTATTGGAATACGGAAGAAAGAAACCTCCTTTCTCAAGTGGGAGAAAGGCTCAAGAAATCTATAGAATCATCTGATTCAGAGGATGAAGGCCCTCCAAAACAATCCACTTCAACAACCCAGCCAGCCATAATCCCCCGACCATCCCCAACCAACCCACAACAGTCGTCCAATTCCGTCAACAACACTCCTGCCTCTAAGTCCCATTGCATTTTGGCCGGTGGCTCCAGGGTTTCTGAAGACACCCTTTATTGTCAAGTCAATTACCCTGAATCCACTCCTCCCCCTCCCCGGAAAAACGCTCAAGGCCACTTTTCAACCCTCACTGCAGAGGGGGACCAATTTCTTGAGTCCCTCCAACCCCATCTCACCCAAAAAGGCCGAGCGCATTCACCTTCACCAATTCGGCAACGACGAGACAAGACCCCCTTCAACCGAGAAGCATGGTTAGCTGAAAAACGGATTCGTCAGCAAGAACAGATGACTTACAATTACCGTCACAGTTCCTATCACAACAATATGCCTGCTAACTGGTCAAACTACGCCAAATTATCTGACCGAGATGCTGAAGGAGAGACGGATAATGAAGATGCCATGGATTTGGACCCTGAAGTTGGCAGTAGTCATCCCAAATCTACCGTGGTCTCCAGCAGGCCGCCAAATCTGTCTAAATCCCTCTTTGTCGATAGCCGCCATTACCCAAAGCCTCCTGCTACCAATTCAGCCACTTCCTTATTTACTCCCCATCCAACTGCTGTTCGCCCAGCTCCCAATTCCTTGGCCGAAATTAAAATCCGCCACATCCCCCAGTCGACAGCACACAAAGAGCCAGAAGGATCCCAACCATCGGCTACCCGGTTCGACCCAGTCACTGTTCCCAAAGCCAGTATGTTATTTGGTTCACTGAAACTGTCAATATTGTTTGTCCAATACTGACAATTTTTTATTGCATTCCGCAGCCAACACCGATCTATTCCGAGGAACTCAATTGCTTTCCCCAGTAGTTGCCAAAAGGCTCAACTCCGCCCCTCCAGACGAGCGGCCGAACAAATCAATGACTCCCACAATATCCTATCACATATCTTGTATCATCACTTTTCTCATCCCTCTCATAACACCTCCCCCTGACAAACCACAGAAGGAAATGAGCCACATATGGAGGAACTTGGAATTGACTCTCCAGATGTGCGAACGAGGTAATTGCTTCCCAAAATCTATCATTATATATATAGACATTGTGACTCATGATGAACTAACATCTAATTTCACAGCCAACATATTAAATGTCTACAATGCTAATTCCGACCCCCTGATAACAAAAGACATGCTCAACGAGTCACAAGTCGAGGACTTCCAGAAAGACCCACGGCACGCCAAAGTCCACTTCCTGGCTGGTCCTATGTCAACAATCCTCTCTCCAACAAAGACTGCCTACAGTCGCTTCGGCAACACAATAAAGGAGTTCAACTGTTACGATATGGACATAAGCCAAGCGAGGGTTGGTCTCCACCTCCTGGACAGTCATCTCTCGCCATGCAAGCTCTGGCCTCCTTCCAGGAGGCATACGTAAATGTTCCCCAAGAGATGGGGCTTGCTGTTGGTGGCAAGGACAGACTGCCTCTTGTGATGCAGCACCTGTACGGGGCAATGGCGGCTCTGGCTCAACTGTGTTGTTTCGGCGAAGCAAAACGGGCCCTCACAAAAGTTCACGAGCGGACCACGGCACACGCTTCGGTACAATTCAGTATGCTTGCAGGTCTTCTTGTCTTTGGGCCCATCAACATGTTCACATCAACTTTATCCGGTCAAATGACAACAAACGCATCACGGGCGCTTCTTGAATTGGGGTGCAGTGTTGCGGAGGCAAAACATAACAACGGAACCTATAGTCGACTGTCTCCAACATTCTTGGATAAATTGAGGCTTGAGTTTCTCTGTTTCTTATCTGCAATGGGTTTTGGAAACGCAGACACAAGTGTTGGGTTCCATTCTTTGAAAGACTGGAAGTTCATACATGATGAGTCCCATAAGCAGTTTTCCTACATTAGAGTAGCCAATATCATAGGTGCAGATCTTGAATTAGCCCTGTCAAAATTTTAAACATGAATCCTGCTCATTTTATTATTCCATATGTGGTACCTGTTTTTTGGCAACAGCTGACCTTTGGTTTGTCTGATATATGGTTTATTGTGAATTGAAATTGTGTTTCCTATCCAATAAATCTCCAATACCCATTCCTCCTCCTGTCTTCCTACTTTACATAGCTATTGTACCAAAAATTGGGTTATTTTGAATAACACCTCATATTTAGCACTTGAGAAATTCCTTTCTACTCTCTTGCCCTATCACCCAAAGGCCAAGGGGTCTGAACAGTGGAACAAAATTTAAGTACTGGCAATAGTGTTTGAGTGTGTAATTTTGTTCCCCTGCACATTAACGGTTGGCGTACCTTGGCAATTTGATGATCTGGCCAGAATCTCCTCCTACTCAAATGATGTAACTTCGGTTTGGCTTGTCCAAATGGGCTCAAAAGTGGATCAGAAATTAAGTCTTGGATATAGTTGTTTACTGTTTTGAAAATTTTCCATAGTGCGTGAGCAGTTTGCGCACAGCAGCCGTTTGAAGATTGGGCCAGAAGCTCGTGCTGCTCAAATGATGTAACTTCTGTTTGGCTTGTCCAAATGGGCTCAAAAGTGGATCAGAAATTAAGTCTTGGATATAATTGCTTACTGTTTTGAAAATTTTCCATAGCGCGTGAGCGGTTTGCGCACTGCAGCCGTTTGAAGATTGGGCCAGAAGCTTGTGCTGCTCAAATGAAGTAACTTCTGTTTGGCTTGTCCAAATGGGCTCAAAAGTGCATCAGAAATTAAGTCTTGGATATAATTGTTTACTGTTTTGAAAATTTTCCATAGTGCGTGAGCGGTTTGCGCACAGCAGCCGTTTGAAGATTGGGCCAGAAGCTCGTGCTGCTCAAATGATGTAACTTCTGTTTGGCTTGTCCAAATGGGCTCAAAAGTGGATCAGAAATTAAGTCTTGGATATAATTGTTTACTGTTATGAAAATTTTCCATATTGCGTGAGTGGTTTGCGCACAGCAGCCGTTTGAAGATTGGGCCAGAAGCTTGTGCTGCTCAAATGAAGTAACTTCTGTTTGGCTTGTCCAAATGGGCTCAAAAGTGCATCAGAAATTAAGTCTTGGATATAATTGTTTACTGTTTTGAAAATTTTCCATAGTGCGTGAGCGGTTTGCGCACAGGAGCCCTTTTGTGCGCAAACTGTTCAGGTGCTATTGAAAATTTTCATAACTGTAAAACATGACATCCATGACTTGATTTCTGATCCACTTGAAAATATTATGAGATGAAACCACAGGGGGGTCATAAAGTTCAAAGAGTGCAATTAAACTGAATCAACCTGGGTGTCTGCATGGAATACCAGATTATTTTACTAATGCCCTTTCAAAATGAATTTTACACATGAAAAAAGCAGAATAGAAGATTCATAAACGACTTAATCGAATTAATCAAAGTAGATCAGACAACAGGCAACCATGGAAGATATGATAAGTGATAGATTGAGCAAGATAGACAATGAAAAACCAGAGACACAAAAAAGGAGGCTACTTAATCACCTGAGATAATTACATGTCACATCTACCCCTGATGTGTGGCAAGATCACGAAAAAGGGCCACGGAGCTCTCTATCTTAACAAGCCAATCCCCTGCAGGCGAACTAGAATATAAGCGAGGGACGACTGGACGGGGGAAAGGCGTGATTCCACGTTTGACATTCACGAGGACCCAGTGATTGGGGTCAGAGTATAATAAGTAGATTGGATCCTTGGGGCGCTCACCAGGAGGTTTGGTGACTGGGAGAAAGGTCACATTGTTTTTGTTTTGAAGGCATACAATTGGCCTATTGTATGCATTGGCTGCCAGGGCGCCTTCGTCCAGTCTGGAAAGCCAATGATTTTTGGAAACCCTGTCATCACCCGGCTTTGGTTTGTTGATGTGGATCCTTTTGTAAACGTTGTTGTATGCTTGGGACCCCCCAAATTTTCTGGTCCAGACGGGTTTGTTGGTTTCCATCTCTTTGAGCAGATCACATCGGACTTTGTACCACCCCTGAACTTGATAGGCATCATATTGAGGCTCCTGGGCCAAGGCATGAGCAAGGCAATGGTAGCCACAGTTGCCATCCCCAGGTGGGTCATAGATCGATTGCACATGCGCCAACATCCAAAGTGGTAGTTGCTGTTGGTGTTTTTCCTGAAATGCCATGTCAGCAGAAGCTACTATCTTTGGAGGGAACAGAACAGATGAAGATATAAACTCACTGAGATCCCTCGGCTCCCCAATGCCTGTTGCGGAAATTTTGATGTCAAAAACATGATCAGATAAACTCCAACACTAACAGAGAGTCAATGGAACATGATTTCCCCAAGAAACTAACACTTCGGTCATTTCTTGTTACTGCAACATTTGCTACACTTTGAGTAGGTAGATGGTGGGATTCCTGCATTAATAGAAACAATAGAGTCAATTACATTGCTTATGGGATTCACAACAGCACGTCCTTAAAGAAGCAATCACTTACCAAGGGGGGATCATTTCTCATTTGCCCTGCTTGATCTTCCAATTCTTCCCGTTGAAAAATAAATTCCACTTCTTCATCATCAAGTTCCAGAACCTGCATGGATAGAATGCATGGGTTCAATCACATTGGTTATAGGATCAAGAGCAGTGCATCCTCAAAGAATCAAATACATACCAATGGGGCATCATCTGCAGGTTGATCATGGGATCCCGCTGCTTCATTGTCCAAATCCGCAGCTTGATCATTGGATTCTTGGCCTTGATGAACAAATACCTCTCCTTGATTGTTTGGTTCCTACAAATGGATGTGTTTTAAGCTGACTGATCTGACTTGAACCAATGATCCATTGTAAGAAACAAGGAGCTCACCGTATCAAGGTATTCCAAAGAGGATTCAGACGCTGCCTCTTTGCGGTCCAATTCCAATGATGATTCTGTCCCAGCCTCTTCAGCGTCCGTTTCCAAAGATGAATCGGACGCAGCCTCTTCACATTCAGCGTCCGGTTCCAATGATGCTTCTGAGCCTGCCTCCTCAGCCTCTGGAGCATAATCCATATCATTGTCACCAGTGAACAATGCAGGAAGGATTTGTGGGGTACTCTTGCGACTGGAAATCCTTGTCTTCTTAGAACAGGCACGCCTGGACCTCCTTTTCACCTTGGCCAAAGACGTTTTTATCTCCTCCTCCGCAATTTCAGCCGCAATGGGATCCCTCGTCCGTTTCCGTTTGCCCGCCGTTGCTGCCTTCTTTGCCTGCGACAATTTCTTGTTCCTAGTGCGAATTATTGAAGTGGGGGCCATTTGGACAACCTCACCGGATGCTGAGTTGGGGACCACATGTGTATTGCGGATAATCTTGCGGAACCTTTTGACAACATCTTTCAAGGCCGACGGGTTGTGTGTCCTCAAAATCTCCTGCTTCAAATCCTCAAAATCGGCATCAAAGCTGTATAGATCACCAGCATTGGGCTGCAGCCAAGGTAAAAATGTCAGTTGTCTCCTTGACAAACGCACGCAACAACACAAGCAAGAAATAATGACTTACATCCCCATCCGGGTTGTATGCCAGAACCCACTGTGAGTGGAAGTCCTCAGGCTCCAGGTTGCCCTTCTCGTCCAATATAGCGGCCATTTTGTGAGCACAGGGGATGCCCATTGAATTGGAGAAATTGTCGGTGCACTGGTTGGTGGGGTCGGCTTGGCCCTTCCGGATTTTACACAATTTAGCATACTCGGTCACAGCCAATTTCAAGGCATGAGTGGAGACTGTAGTATGGAGAGGCTGAAAGACTTTTGGCAGGCCAGACAGGCCCTTGACCGACTCGTGGTTTAGATGCTGGATGCAAGTGTCAATCTGGTGATCGACTGCTGCTGCTAGCGTATCAAACACGTGGGCCATTGACCCTCTGCTGTTCTTGACGTACAGCTTGAGGAAGCTGTGTCCTGATTCGGCGCGAGAGGAAGAGATGTTGCCGAGGTGTGGAGTTTTTCCAGCCCAGCGAGCCATGAAGAGTTTGCGAGCAGGGATGATGTTTTTGGTGATGTAATCAAGAACCTGTGAGCGATCCGCAAGAGTTTTTTCCAGGTTTCTCCAATGGATCTCATAAGAGTCCTCGTCGGTCGCATACACCACTGAGTGCCACTTCTTAATGAAATCCTCCCACAAACCATCATCATTTGAGAATTGTCTTTTGCAATTGGCCACAATGTTCTGGTCAATGTGCCACAGGCAGACATTCAATGTGGCATCGGGAAAGGTTTTTGCTAGTGCGTTTCGGAGGGCTTTGTCCCGATCAGTGACAAAAACCTTTGGAGTTTTGTTAGGCTTCCAGACGGATCTAAATGGGGAGATCAATTATATCAATTTTTCTGACACATATTTTGGGCAGCCATGACCCCCAAGTGGCTATTTACCTTAGTTGCTGAATGGCCCAAAGGTAGGCTGAGTCGGATTCAGACCTCATGAAGCAAAACGCAATGGAGAATGATTGGTTGGTCGCAGTTTGGCCGACCACGTGGAGAAGGGGATAATTGCAGAGATTTGTCTTGTAGGTCGCATCAATGACTGCAATGTGATGGAATCGCCTGGCCAACTGGATGGCCGCTGGGTGGGCAAAAAACAGGTAGAGGAGCTCCCCTTCTGGATTGTGTTCATAGTGATGAACCCAGTTGGATGAATTGACCGCATGGATAAGATACTGCATTGGCTCCATTCCCTGCATTTTCTCCCGTAGCTGACCTGCCTTGCAGTTGTAGATGGTGCGGCTAGAAACCAATCGGCCTTCAGAGTTGGAGAGCTGGATGGCAATAGATTGGGGTTCCATACCAAACGAGGAGAGCCGGGCGACCTCTTTCTGCCCAAGTGAACTTAGCTTCTGGTGAATAACTTCAAAGTTCGGATTGATCACTGAGTGGTTGTGGGGGATTGAAGCTGATCGCAGATGCCACACGCGTGAGGTTGCAGCCTGAGCACAAGAGATGTGCCCTGAAATGCGGAATGGACAACCAATTAACTTGCTTCTTGAATCTCTTTTACGCAAGTCCTTATCAACGGAGCGATCCTTTCCTCGTAGAGAGCATCCAAAGTAGACATTTTTGTTTGCTTTCGAGTTCACCACTGTCAGCTTGTACCCATGTGAACTTGACCACTTGTGCACAAACAGTTTCAAATCGTCCAGAGAGTGAAAAGAGTGTTCTGGGGGAGGTGCCATTGGTTCTATTGAATTGAGATATCAGTATCCAAATATCATAATGCCTAAATGGATGAGCCTAACTACAGACCCCCAGAATAGTCATATGACTCAATTTTGGATTTATTGAGGGTTGGTGGGTCTTTTTTTGAGTTGTCAACATATGGTTGTTGTTGAATGTGCATCTCCGTGGATTGAATACCTGAATTACAGAGGGAAATGGGTGAAAGTAGAAATAGGCGGTAAGCTATCTATTCATCTGATTTGAATAGTCAATTGATTGAACACACGAGTGTGGGGTGCTGGAGGTGATTCCATCATCGTTATGTCCTTGGATGTTGAATGACCAGGCACGGGTGGAGTGGGGCAGACATTCGGTGAACTTGGTTAAAGAAGTGGCATGTCAATAGATGATGAGTGCTGGGAAGGAGACAAGGCCAAATGGCTAGTGTTGAGGGCTCGGAGTGGAACAGTGGGCGAGGTAGTGTTGAGTACTGGGAGTGGAACAGTGGGGGAGAAGATTTGGTGTCACCCCCCAGCACTGCCAGCATTAACTGGTCGAACACGCCGGTTCGAGCAGTGCTCGATCCGCCGTGTTCGACCAGTGATCGGACCGGCGTGTCCGACCGGCTGGGAAAGGCTTCGGTCGGACATGCCGGTCCGATCACTGGTCAAACGCGGCGGTTCGACCGGTGCTCGACCCGCCCTGTTCGACCAGTTAATGCTGGCAGAGTGCCAGCATTAACTGGTCAAACGCGGCCATTCGAGCACCGCTCGAACCGCCGTGTTCGACCGGTGATCGGACCGGCCTGTCCGACAGGCTCGGAAGAGCATCGGTCGAACCCCGCCAAGCCAATCACTGGTCAAACATAGCGGTTCGAGCACAGCTCGAACCGGCGTGTTCGACCAGTCAATGCTGGCAGTGCAGGTGCTTGACTTGACAAGGGATGCATTGATTGCTAAGTTTGAAAAATGGAGACGTTGTTAGTGCATGTATTATACCTATTTGTACTTGGCACTACCTACATGAGATGGTGCCTCGTTGAGCGGAACCAGAGAATCATCCATAGGTTGCTGAATTGGAATCATGAAGGATGTAATGAGGTCACAACATAGAAGATTTGGAATTCTTTGAAGGAAGAATGAAATTGGGGACTGCTTACTTGATTGGAGCTAATCCACTGTTGATAAAAGGGCTGGGTAGAGTGCCCAATGGGTATGCCGGTATTGATGCAATTGGAGTTTGGGAAATATCCACACATGGAGTTGGTCTGTGAATATGCCATGGAGATGAAATACCCAGAAGGATGAAATAAAATCAGGGTGTGCTCTGTAAGGGCCTGCTTAACTAGAGCTTACATTTTGTGTGACTAGACTGACCGGCTCATTCACATTTGGTGGCATGTTTGCCCCGCCACTGGTTGGGTTGCTCTGGTATGATAACGCGGTCAAACCTGACATAATGCCTTGATTGGCATTTGCCCAAGAGTTTTGCTGTGGGAAAAGGGGGGTGATTGAAAGGAGTCAGTCAGTAATTTATTACTCTAATAATGAGTGATGCAACTGTAGCTCAGAGGATGCCTACTTGGAGTAAGTTCGACTGTCCGTAATAACTGGTTGTTGTGGGCACATTCACATTGGTGGGACGGGAGGCGTTTGCTTGGTATGCAGCGATGTTTGGGTTGAAAAATTGATTGGCATTTTCCCAAGAGTTTGGCTGTTGTAATTTTGCAAAGATTCAAAGTGGTCAGTCAATAATTTTTTGAATTCATAGTTAGTTGTGCAATAATAAGTGAAAGGTTGCCAACTGAGAGTAATTGGGCCCCGCCATAAAACATAGTGTTTGTTGGCTGGTATGGATGGGTAGACTGGGTGACATTTGATGCGTCCAAAGAGACATTTGCATTGCCATAATGAAGTGGACCTGCCTGTTTTATTTAAACAAAGTCATTAACTATTCTGATGAAGAGTTGTGCAACTATAACAGAATGGTTGCCTACTGGGAGTAAGTTGGCCCCTCCATAAGAAGCAGTTGGTGGTGGCAGATTCGATTGCCCAGACTGGGCATCAATTTGTGGGTTCGTAGAGACGATTGGATGGCCATATTGAAGTGGCACTCCCTGCTTTATTTTAACATATAATCATAGTTAATATTTCTCTAAATCCCCAAATAAGCCAGTGAGCTGAAAACAGAAATTTGCTTACCAAATTGGGCGGGACACTATTGAATAGGCAGTTTGGATTGGCATATAAAGGGATGCCATTGTTTTTTTGGTGAAAGTGGTTTGGGTTTGACATGGTTTCTGTCTATTTTGAAGCGGAGTGTCGAGCTGTTTGGTGATGTGAAGACTGCCGTGTCAGCTTAATATAACTCAAGACAATGATTGGGGTTCCTTTGGCGTGTTTTTGATTGGCTTGCACAGTTGTTTCTGCCATTCGCACCCCATTTGAGCACTTTTATTTGGCTTGGGGGGCTTGCAGGCTTTTAATTTGGCCCAAAGGGGGCCCCGCAGGCACATTTTGGGCTTGATTGGGGGGCTGGGGGGATTATGGAGCACTTATGGAGCCTTTTGGGGCTATTTTTGGGGTTGTGCGTGCTTTTTGTAAGCCCAAGAGGGGCCCAGCATGGCTGCGGAGCATGTAATTTAGCCTGAAGGCCAAAGAAAGCCCCTTTGGGGCTGCGGAGCTTGTAATTAGCCCAAATGGGGCTTGGCAGGCCCCTTTTGGGCTTGATGTGGGGTCGGGGGGTGTGATGAGGCCTTTTTTTGGGCCAAAAAGGGGCCCTTCAGGCCCCTTTTGCACCAACAAAAGGCCCACCCCCCCTTTTGGGCTTGATGTGGGGTCTGGGGGTCTGATGAGGCCTTCTGTTGGTCCAAAAGGGGCCCTTCAGGCCCCTTTTGGACCAACACAAGGCCCTGGGTGGGTTTTTTTTGGGCAAAAAGGGGCCCAGGAGGCCCCTTTTTGCCCAAAAGTGGGGCCTGGGGGGGGGCTTACCGCGGTGGTGGGTCCGTTGAGTGGGGGTGCGGTGCGTGGGCTCGGGTTTGTGTGTTTGGTGGCAGGTTTCGGTACCCGCGCCCAGGTCAGTTCCAGCGGAACTGACCTGGGCTGGCTCACGTAAGCCTCTTGATTTGAGAGGCTTACGTGAGCCGCGCGATCGGAGCTACGGTGTACGTAGTCCCGATCGCGCGGCTCACGTAAGCCTCTCAAATCAAGAGGCTGACGTGAGTCCGGCGATAAGGGTACGAAGTACCCTTATGAGGGTACAAAGTACCCTTATAAGGGTACTTCGTGTACCCTTATAAGGGTACGGGTACCCTTATAAGGGTACGCAAAGTACCCTTATAAGGGTACCGCGGCTCACGTAAGCCTCTCGAATCGAGAGGCTTACGTGAGCCTACAGGCGTGCAAAGCCTGCACGCCTGTCCAAAGGGCGTGCAGGCTTTGCACGCCTTCCAGACAGGCGTGCAGGCTCTGCACGCCAGTCTGGCACGCCTGCTCGCCATGTGCACGCCTATTGTAGGCGTGCACATGGCGTGCGGCATGCGGGGGAGGGCGTGCGGGAGATTGCACGCCTAAAAAAAAGGCGTGCAGCCCCCGCACGCCTTTTTTTTTTAGGCGTTTGGGGGGGCGTGCGCATGCCCTTTGGGCGTGCCGCTATCAAGCCCCAAAGTTAAGGTTAACTTGACCTCGGGCCAAGCCGGGGTCAGCTAACCTGACGCGCATGAACGCATTGGTCAGGTTTGGCCGGGTTAGCTGACCCTCCCAGCCCATCAAACCTGGCCTTGCCAGCATCTTTCCGCATTGGCAAACCCACAAAAAGTCAGTTTAAATCCACCCCAAATGGCTTTGCCACCATCATCTCCACCCCTGACGAATCCATGCCTGCAGTGGATACTGGATGAACCAGATCCACTTGAAGAAATGCTCCAGCATCTTGAAAGCGAAGATGAGACAGGTATTCAAGCTAGAACCCGTGGTCCAGCAAAAGATTGTCAGCAACTGGAAGGCGAAAAGAAGCTCCACGCTGATTACTTTGCCGACAATCCAGTGTACAGCTCTGAAGATTTTCAACACCGATTTCGAATCACTAGGACCCTTTTTGATAGGATACTCAGGGATATTGTGGAGCACAACCGTTACTTCTTACAAAAGAAGGTGAGAAGTTCCATTATTTCTTCTTGATTTCTTTCTATTTGTCTAACCAATCTTTGTTTTAGGATTGCGCGGGGCTTCTTGGCCTCAGTCCTGAACAGAAAATCACCTCTTCTTTGAGGCTGTTGGTGTACGGAATCGCACATGATGCAACAGACAAATACACTTGCCTAGCGGAAAAGACCTCTCGAAAGACGTTGTATCGGTTTGTCAGAGCCACCAATCAGATGTATGGATCCAACTACTTACGCCCACCAAACGAGGACGAATTGAAGCGAATCCTGTTAGACAATGCCAATCGTGGCTTCCCTGGATGTATTGGCAGCCTGGATTGCACCCAATGGGCCTGGAAGAACTGCCCGGTGTCCCTTGCTGGGATGTATAAAGGGAAGGAAAAATATCCGACCATTGTGATGGAAGCTGTAGCCACCCAGAATTGGCGTTTTTGGCACGCATTCTTTGTAACACCCGGAGCTTTGAACAATTTGAACGTTCTTGACAAATCAGACCTGTTTGAGCGTACACTCCACAAGAAGGCTCCTCAAATCAGCTTCAAAATAAACAGAAACCACTACAACTACAGCTACTATCTTGTGGACGGTATTTACAACAACTACGCAACAATGATTAAAGGAAAATCAGCCTCTTCAGACCAAGCTTCCAGGACATTCACTAAGGCACAGGAGGGCGCACGCAAGGACATCAAATGTGCTTTTGGACACCTTAGGGGCCGTTTCCAGACCATTGAGCGCCCTGGGCGCAGTTGGAGTGAGGAACAAATGGAAGAAACAATATACTGTTGTGTGATAATACACAACATGTTGATTGATGAAAAGAAGGAAGACAGGGCACTCCCAAGGACTCTTCCATTTGATACCGTAGTCACTCCAGCCAATCCTAATCAACAACGGCTCAGTCAGACAGAAATTCAGTTTTGGAAGATGGACATGAACTCCAAGCTCCAGCACGCATACCTCACTGAAGATCTTATTAAGCTCCATTGGCAACACCGCGCAAGTGAACAAGGGAATCAGGGTGACGATGAATACGACAGTGACTCTAATTAGCAAAGCGATTGATTTCTACTTTTTGAACTTGTCTATTTGCTATTTTTATTCCTTGCTTGTTCTACTTACTGATTACTATTTTCCCTGCTTGGTGTTCCTTTACAATTTTTTTATATCTTGGCGCTCTTGTCCAATTTTTTTAAGTTCTCTTTGTTTCATCTTGCATCCATTTTGAGAGAAAATTGCATTTCATTTTCTGCCAAAAAATGTCTTTAAAATGAGGAGGACTCCCAGACAACACAGGAAGACAGCGAGTTGACAACGGTTGGGGAGGCAGCCTTGGGCGTGCGCAGGATGGGGAAAATAGACCAATAAATTCTTTTGTTGAGAGAGAAACATATAGATTTTTTGTCAAGACAAGCTGGTTTGGAAAAAACCAACAAAATTGGGGGAAGGAAGAAGAAGAATGGAAGGAAAATGAAGATTTTGTTTGATGAAACCAATCAAACACGTTTTATCAAGATAAAGATTAAAAAAAAGTCAGACAGGGTAGAGGGAATGAAATACAAGAGACTATAATAGGCTTGGATCAACACTTCTCTGCACCACAATCTCTTTGTCTTTGGAGCGCAAGGCACTGGCTTGTGATTCTGAACGCAAAGCACTTGCTTGCGATTCAGAGTGTGGGGCGATATTGTTGAGCTCTAGATCTGGAAGTTCTTGGTCTTCAGGATCTTGTTCGCTTGATTGGTAATCGGATTGATGATAAAGATCGGGCTTGCTTGATGAGTAAGACTTTTCTTTCTTCTTCTCCTTTGATTCCTTTTCTTCTTGAGCTTGAAAATTGCAAAGGATCCTTCTTTTCTTCATTTAGAAGTATTCTTTTGCCAAGTCGTCCATATTGAAGACATCTTTCTCCATGATTTCTATCTCCATCCACTCGTGTTCCATTTGATTTTTGTTGGCTTCGTTATTGGCTTGTCTCTTCTGAATTGAGTTGGTACCCTCTTGGATCTGGTTTGCAATCGACATTTCTTTGCCTTGCTTTACTCCCTCCTGTGCACTTAACTCAAGAATTTCGATTTTCTTCTTAGCGAGATCCTCCAAAGCGGCATTTTTCTTGGCATTCTTTATTCCTATTGGTCGCACTTCAGTCTGGGGGGTATCCTGAGAATCCAAGGCTTCAATTTCTCCTGAACTTGGAGGAACACCGGTGCAATTGTCAGGTTCTGTTGATCCAAAGTTAGCTGGTTTAGTTTTGCTCCACTTTTTGTGATTTCGGAGAATCGACCAGCAGGATTCTAGCGTGAAGACCTTCCAAACTTCGTTGTAGTATGAATCTTTGGCTATCTTCATGTAATCTACTTTGGTCGTTCCAGAAGGGGGATTCCTCTTGATTTTGTGTTAAAGCGCAGCAAACTTGAGTGTTGCCTTTTGAGTGACGTCCCACCTGGAAAGAATTGTGTCAGCTGGCGACCATATTTAAGTTGAAAAAGAGGGGAGGCAGCATACCTGTTCGCTAAACTTTTGGTCTCCCAACGACCACCAGAGTATTTGTTGAATCGCTCGGCAATTTGTTCCCAGAATTTGTCCTTTTTTTGAGAATTGTTTATCAATGTATTGGTTGATATTTGAAGCCAAGAAAGCGAGAGGTATTCATCTTTGGTCGGCGTGAAGTTGTTGGTCCGGCTTTTTGGCATATTAAGTTGTGTCGGCAAGGATTGGTGCGATTTGTGTTTGGTGTACTTGTTGCGCGTCCACGTGTATCTACTGGAACTGCTTGGTATGTTTCTCCCAAAATGGTATGCCAATGGCTAGCCTGGGTTTGTACAAGCATATGCAAAGTGGTCTTGACCTGCGGGTTAAGCGCCATCAAATTTGATGGGCACTAACCAGAATTGTGACTTCTGGTTAGTTTAGCTGAGCTTAACCCGTTCCCGATGTGTTCATTTTTCGGGTTAAGGCGGGTTAAAGTGCCTTCACCCGGGGATTTGATCCGACCAATGCGGATGGTCTAAGATTATAATCTTTTTTGGTCACTGGTTTCTCAGCGGAGATCCCCTGAGCGTGCAATGATCTCCATGCACCGGCTCACGTGCATGCTTCTCATTACCCCAATAAGCCAAGAAAATTGCTTGGGACATGTTCCACAACGTATGAGCTGCACCTGGAATGGCCAGAACATTGTCAAGTGATTCATCATGACGCCGAGCTGGAACCCTCTGTGTTCGTAGACTATCAAAGAGAATGCAGGAGCCAAGATTGCCTTCAATCAACTGAAGGCAGGAGTGAAAATTGTGTGCTGACAATCCGGTTTGTTGTAAAATGCCTGTGAAGACCTCGCCAACGCCAGCAGCTGAATTATCAGAGGCCACCATTAATTTCAACATAGCGACATTTGGAAGTTCTGGTTCAAGTGGTTCAACTGGAGGGGGGTTCTTGTTTAGCAAAACTTTGCTGTCGGTAGCCTCTGCTACGTACCAAAGGAGAGCCAATGTGATCTGAGATTTCAGAACCACTTCAAAGTGGATCAAACTTGATTTTGTCAGACCAAACATGCTTGGTCGGACGGTTAGCTTAGAAGCGGTGTGTAATGCGTAGCTGAGAGCATTGATAGTAAGTTCGTCTGGGTTCAGAGATGGACGGATACTAGGGGGGGTGGAGTGGATGTAACCCCAAGTCCCATGAAACATGACATTTGAATGGCCACCGATTTCATGGGGATCTTCTGCTGAAAGTCAAGGTTATTATAGAAGATATTGGGGCCGATGACAGGTGCACGTTCTAGCACGAATCGACTGACCAACTGGGCTTTGGCTTGTTTACCGAGTGTACTCAGGGCAACATGGGCTGTCTTCCTGGATGAACATAATCCTATGTAATTGAGGTAGGCATTACCCCTCTCGGATACTCCACAGGTAATGAAGATCAATGAATTTCCCAATTGGAAACTGTTGTGCCTTTGGTTTGCACCAAAGGCTACCATTGAACAAATTGTTTGGGCCATCTGTCACATCACGTAGGTCAGTACATAAGTGACAAAAGGTCATCCTGCGGATGGGATGGAAGGGACGCACTGTCTCAAAACGCAGTTTTCTTCAAACCTTGGGATTAGGGCTCCTAGATAGAAACCCCCCTTTGAGTTCGTTGATATCGCTTTCCAAAAGAACAGGACAATCCTTTGGAGGAGGGTTGGGTCCGTCAGGTTGAAGCGGCGGTTCCACTTCAGTGGCCTCGCTTGAAACCCAGGTATTCAGGTCAGCATTATTGGTGCCCAGCATGTCAGCTGGGTCATCCTCAACAGCATCATCCTCTTCTGGCAAGAACTCTTCTTTCCCTTGTAGCTTGGCAAGTATCAAATGGTATAAGAAGGGCATATGTTCCTTCACTGCAGTATTTTGTGCCAATCGTTCACGATCTGTGAAAAAATACGCTGTCATTTTTTTTGAGTTGACGTATCCACCAGTTGGGTATGCCCCATTCCGCGGCCTCTTATTACAAACCAATTCGATGGCCTAAAAAGCAATGAATTCATAATTTCTCCTTAACCAGGGCAACAGAGGAGGGGGGAATGTACCTGCTCTGATATGAAGCTGTGCCAGTTTGCTTGTCCCTCAGCGGTGCGTCATGCAATCGACTTGATTGACAGGAGGAGTCGTTCCGTTGAGGGCCATTCGACAACACCCCAGAAGTGCCACCGGAATGCGGCATTGATAGAGCTATGTTCCAAGAAGGCAGTAAGGAAAGACTTGGGAGTCAAGTTATAACTGGAGATAAGAGTGCAGATAGCAGATATTTTTTCAGACATAGAGACTCGGGGGGCTCTAGTGGGTGCATTCATCTTTCCAGAAGGTGATCAGACAGGGTGTGAGTTGGTGTGACCAGTCGTGGCCTATTTTATGCTTTCAAAAACCAGCATATCACTGTCTCAGGTCATATAAAGATCTGATCACTTCTTTCTGGCAATGTTTTATTTTGCAATGTCTCAGCGGTCTGTACAGCTGTATATGCAGCCTAAGATCTGTACTAGAATATATGTACTTGGCTTGTCGTACTTGAAGCGGGTTTGGTTGCCCAAGGCCAATTCTGACAATCTTAGGAAAAATATGCAAAATCAAATGGGGTTGCATGAGCTATGAAAAGGTGATTAACAGAAAGGCCTTACAGAGGCGGTCATTCTGATACCATTTTTGTGACGGCAGCATGTAGTATAGGGGAGCATTGGGTGTTTGGAAATTTTCACCACCAAAACCCGTAATAGCCTAGAGCGGTTTTGAGCTTATAAGCCGTAAGTCCCTCCCTCTGGTCGGCAAGCACAATGCTTCACCACTCGGCCGCGGACGGAGGGTGGGACTTAGTTAAGTTAGCATAGACCTGTAGGGCCCCGCGGGCAAAATGTACAATATGGATGCGGGCCATTTGTTATTGGCCCTATAGGACATAACCACATGTCGACCACAATTTTGAGTGTTTTGGACCATGTAGATTCTAGAATTAAGTGGGCAAAGCTGTCTGCCCAAGAGATTTTTTTTTGGGGGGGGGGACCACCCAACCACCCAATCTGGACACCACTCTTAAAACCATAGTATAAGCTTATATTTATGTACTTAGAGCTCATTATTGGCTTATTAGACCTCTATAAACCCATAGTGAGTCCTGCATTCTTACTTTAGAAGCAAAAAAATAAAGATTGAGCAAATGAAAACAGAAGAGAAGACATAATAGGAGCAGAGCTAGATAAAAAAAAGCAAGACAGGAAAGTGAGAACGTAATTCATGAGGTCAACATATCAATGCTCATTGCTGCATGTCAAGGGATGCAGCAATGGGACTTGTACTTTTTCATGAGTACTAAAGATTGAGGACAATTGTAACCTTGTTGATGCTGAAATCTGTTGATCAATTTGGCAAAAGTATTTCCGTATTGTGACAAGAGGGCAGCGTTTCCGAACGACTTCATTAAATTTTTCCTTTGCGCTTGTTTTTCAATGGTTTTTGGGTCAATCTTGCAGCCTCTTGAGCTTCCTTGGCTTCCCTGCGGCTTCTTTGGCATTGTCCCTTTGAGCCCTTGCTGATAGCCATGATGAAGGTTTGTAGAACGTGTTGATTGAGGTTCAGACAGCATGTTCATTGCGGTTCGCTGAAAAGCGGTCCAATCCCTCAGAAAGGTGTGCCACTGTGTGCAGTACCAATCATGAGGGGAGGTTGCAACGTGGACAAGCGGCCAGGAGAGCTCATTGGCCAACTCAGATCAATATTTTGGCCGCAGCCTCCTGTAATATGGAGTATCTGCACTGCAAAAATAAGGAAAAATCCAAAAAATCATTGTCCCCGGACAAAATTTTGGAAAAAATCTGGTCTGCGGCAATCCGGACAGCCAAAAATCTCCTACAGGTCTATGCCATATGCAACTGTAACTCCTGGATAACATCCCAAGAATCCTTTGCTCCTTGCAATGATATATACAAAGAAATCAAAAAAAAAAATGCAAATGAAAGGCACTCTTTAAGGAATGGGAATCTCAAATCTACTGATAGGTGAACTTCCATTGCTAGTAGTAGCACTAGAGATGAGAAAAGTGCCAAAATATTATTGTAATGAATTAGGTCCAGACCTGTTTAGACAGTCAGAGAGTGGAAGAATAAGTTCATTGCACTGAGAAAGGAGAGAGAAGATTAAAACAAGGAAGAGAAGTGAGAACAGAAAAGAGAAACAAAGAGACTGACCTAAATTAAGTTCCAGATTATAGTCAGAAAGTGGAAGGATGAGAAGAAAAAACTTTCCATTGATCACACCTGACCATGTCACATAAAGAAGCATGTGAGGGAAAAATGGAAAGCACAAAGAAAGAAAACACAACTTTAACATAAGTATATTGTATTTCACTGAGTTGATGATAAAAAAGACAAGGAGGAAAAGTATCACCATGTCTACAACGCTGGGCCGCTACGCTAAACTACGCTACACAGCCATTGAGCATTAGCGTAGCGGCACCAGAATTTGGCATTTTTTGTGTAGCGTTAGCGCGCAGCTAAGGCCGCCACGCTACGCTGATTTGTAGCGGCGCTAACACTGCACCATTTTTTGGGTAGCGTTAGTGCGTTGCTACCACCGCTACGCTGCGTTACGCCACGCTACAGCGCTTTTAGCGGCAAAATATGCCATTTTTGCCGCTAGAAGAGCTGTAGCACAGCGTAAAAGGCACTATTTTGTGCCCTGTGCGCGTAGCGTTAGTACAGATACATGGAACTGCTCTAACGCTACGCTAAAAGCTAACAAAAATTTTCATCCTTTGCGCGTAGCGTTAGCGCAAGTAACTGGAATTGCGCTAACGCTACGCTAGAAGTTAGCTTATTTTAGCTACATTACGCTACGCTACTGCTATTTTTCGTGTAGCTGGCCCACCGTTGATGTCTAGAATGACAGGGCTGAAGAAAAGAACTTTATCCCTGGCTGAAAGTAATTTACTGCACGGCTCAAGAGCAAGTATGTAATATTCCCTCAGTCAAAGATAGAATAAGCCACAGGGAACAGAAACACCAGGAAGAATGATGAATTTTTTCAAAATTGGGGACTGTATTGATACAATTGAGGACAAAAAGAGAGAAAATCTCCAATTTTTCAGCAGGGAGAACCAAAGAGAGGGGCAAACAGAGCTAGATAAAATTCCAACAAAAAAATGGTGAGATTGTGGACTCTGGGATTTGAGCAAGGTCAGAGGGGAAAGAGATTTTGATTTTGATTTTCTGGGAAAGGCTCAAGGATGGAACACTGCCAGAAAACCTGGCTTGGATGGCTGCATCCAAGTTTATATTGGATGCAGCCATCTAATTCAAACTTGGGCGCGCGCCACTGAGTGAATTGCTGACCAATTCAAACTCAGTGGCCAAATGCCCGGGACGCTGATTTTGAATTGGTCAACAATTCACTCCAATGCAGCCATCCAAGCCAGGTTTTCTGGAAGTGAGGAAAAAGCCCATTCTGGGGTAGAATTGGTTGTCCCAAAGAGATTTCTATTTATAAGGAGGCACTTGGAGAAACAGCCATGTTGGAAGACAAATTCTAAACATCAGGCTTGATGTCATTGTCAATCAGATGCTACTCTGACACCAGCTCAACATCAATGGGAGTTGTCAACTAGAATTAATACTTTCATGATTTTTTTTGGTTGTTCTTGGGAGTTACTGTTGCAAAAAAATAGAAAACACTTGGGAGGCATTGAACTAATGAAACATGCAACATGAAGAGACACTAGAAATGTATTGCTATTATGAAATTTGAGCGTAAGGCCACACTAGGATCATTCATGGCAGCCACCTTGCAATTGAGGTGGCTGTGTGGGTATCAAGGAAAATTGAATCAGTTCAAAGGAACCTGGTCTATGTAAACTAAAAGTGAGCAGTGAGCTCTGCATTTCATCATAGATGCATTATTAGAATGCTACCAAGAAAGATGATAGTTTGAACATACAATTTTTGTTTGAAAGATGATTGAAAGCAAGATCTACTTAATGAAGAAAGATTACTTATCACTAGATTCCAGGTAATATCTGGCCAAATCCAGCCAGCTATGCACCATCTATCCAGCCATTTGTTTTACTTATCACAAATAATCATGTGTTTCCTTCAGTCTCAAGTTGCTGAGCATGGTGAGGCCTGAGGTGTGAGTAAGTGGTTTGATCAATAACAAAGCTGAGCTTCTGTACCACCCTCAGCACTGAGCTGAGCTGAACCTCTTTGCAGGCTGGGCTGTACCACATAATCATTGATTACCAACTTTTTCACAGTCACCATCAATAATACTGGGAGTGGGCAAAGAGTAGGAATTTTATTTCTTTGAAGTTGCCGGTGCAAGCCAATCTCACTGATGTCACCAGACATCCTGTAATTTTTTTCCTGATTTTGAGAATGAAATGGATCATCTGTGCCAATTTTATTTCTTGTGAAACTTGTACAGGTTGTTGTTTTAACACCACCCCCTTCTAATAATGAGTTGCATAAACTATATTCCTAATGATCATTTTCTACATCTTGCTGATGAAATCCAGCTCAAAAATCTGCTAAAAAAACTCTTACAAGCTTGAAATTTGTGTGTAGTATGAAAGTGTAAACATGGAAAAATTGATGCATTAAGGAGAGGATCAAGAGTACATCAAGAGCAAGAAAGAAACTGATGGAGCACTAGAAGTACTTGATGATAAAAAGGAGTAAAGATTTTTCACATCTAAAGGATGAATTGCTATCTTAGTTGAACATTCAAGAGGAAATTTACAACACCAGGGGAGAATTTATGGCACTGGCATGCCAGTGCCACTCCATGTGTTTTTACTGGAACCCGGGGCCAATGATCCTATGTGTCAGTTCCCTATGAACCTGAAATGATGTTGATGTGGGTTAAGATAATTGGACAACATCTTCTGAAGTGAGCCACAAAGCAAGCTGATATTCAAATGATCAAAATTGTAACTTTATGATGAATGAATCCACAAATCATATAGAACCCAAGCTGAACTCAAGTCAATCTTATGATTTTCTGAGTTCTTGAATGCTCCAATCAGTATTGGTCCATCTTTAAATAATTCTTCTTTAATATTAATACATCAATATTTCCATTCATTGACATGTGGAGAATCATTCTGATTAACAAGTCTTTATCAACTATCATTTATTATTTCTTTGCAGTGACTAAATAATTTTCAATCTAAACCTCTTGAGAAAATCTTTTCTACAACCTTATAAATGATGAAAAAATATTCATAAAAAGGATTCAAACCATATTGAGTACATTTGGAGCTAAATTTAGAGCTCTAATTTTCTTTAGAAGTTGAATTTTGAAAGTTTTATACACAATTACATATTTCCCCTGCACTGCCGGCATTAACCGGTCGAACACGGCAGTTCGAGCGGTGCTCGAACAGCTGTGTTCGACCGGTGGTCGGACAGGCACTGTCCGACCGAAGCACCTGCCGGCGGGTCGGACAGGCCTGTCCGATCAGTTCCTGGGACCGGTTGCACAGGACCAGCCGGGACCGGTCGGACAAATCTGTCCGACCAGTTGGCTCTCGCTTCGGTCGGACAGTGTCCGTCCGACCACCGGTCGAACACGGCTGTTCGAGCACTGCTCGAGCAGCCGTGTTCGACCGGTTAATGCCGGCAGTGCTGGTTTTCTGATTTCATGAAGTCCTAAGTTGACCAAAAAGAATTGAATTTCCATCAGAAAAAGTATATCATACAATTTTTATCCAAGACATCTGAATTTTTACCCTCTTCCAAAAAATGACAAGTACACCTGATGGTAGTTGGCCTCTGTAATAATCCCCTTTAAATAAAATTTTGACTTGTATTTTCAAAGATCATTTTTGCGCAGTCACTGTGAATTTTGCACAGTGACTGTGCATTGAACATGTGTAATAGCTGACTTTTTTTTTAAAAAAAGTTGGGTCAAAAGTTGTGCCATAGTTTCCAAAGACCAACTCCCATTGGTCGCTTTTTTGCTTTGTTTGTGGTGCTTGGTGTACGCTCGTTACATTATTGTGACATTTGAATTTTTACGCTGCTGTACGCCTGTACACCAGAGTACAAATTCATATTTCACAGTGATTTACAGGTGTGTGAAAGGTTGTAAAGGTGGTTTTTGCTGTTTTGACCAAAAAATGGTTAAAATGGGACACCTTCGTTGCAAATCCAAATGATTGTTTGCTGGAAAGTTTGGTCTGAGCCAAAAAGTGTACAAATGGGGGTAGGTAAAGACCCAATTCTTCAGATTTTAAAATTCCTTCAAAATGCGGTACCAACTACAATGAATTGCGGCACCTCAAAAACAGAAGATTGTGAATTCATTCCATTCAAAAAAGCACATTATATTTAAGTTTTTTTTGCCTTAAAAAGTAAAAAAAAAATACTTCTTTGAAATAAAACAATCAAGAAGAAAGTAAATTTTCAAAAGAATGATGAAATCAGAACTGTGGTTGTTTTGGTATCAGTTCAGGTTTGCGTGCTTCAAGTTTTCCACTTGAGTTGGACATAAAATCACATACACATCAAGCAACACTTGTTGTGAGATTGTTGGTGACTTCAAACTGAATTTCAGTTGAAGATGCAGTTTGAATGTGCATACCTCCAAACACGGTTCAAACCCAGAGAGATTAATGAGTTATGCAATGGCACCCGCCAACGGGTGCCATGAAATCTCCCCTGGTGCAAGTAGCTTTGATGCAATGCAAGCGAGACTATGAAAAGATGAGACTGAGAGATGGTTAATCACCTAAAGGCAGGAGGGCTGATTCTGGTGTGCAAGCAACGTTAGGTTCTTTTTCAATCCGCTCTGCGGCTTGATAGGTCTAGAGAGAAAGATCAGCTCTGTGGTTTGGAGAAGTAGACTGGTATCTGTTGTTAGCTATTCCCTGCTAGGTGCTGTAGTGTAAAAAAAGCTGCATTTACTCTTTCTAATCTTTCTTACTTTGTGGCACTCGGAAACGCTATTGTTCCTCACAATAACAATGGCTGCTTCCTGTGCTTCACATGAAGAATCATGCTAGTCAGTCTCTGTCTTAGAAGATTCCTTTGAAGCGCTAATGACAACTTACTTTTCCAAGGAAAAGCTGATGCGCAAAGATAAGGAATTTGTTGTCCTCAAGACTGACTTGTTGGTTGATCTGTTAACAAATGTCAATGGTCAGCTCTTCTGTCTCATTCTTCAAAGCATAACCTTTCTTACTCCTTGCTTGCTTCAGAGATACACAAGTTTAGGTTTGACAATTGGGACAGTGACAAGTGTGTTCTGCAGTAAGAGAGATGAGGTTTTAAGCTTTCAGCTTTCTCTCAGTCTTTAGTCTTTTGATAGATGTGAGGTGCTTAATGTTGATCACCTGATCTGCTTGATGATTCACGTGCTTTGCTCATCTCGACTGATCCTGTTGATTGGTCGGCTTTGTCTGCACATCATGTCATCTCAGTTTGGTTTCTGATCTGTTTGCTTTGGTCTGGGCAAATGGAGTACCTTGTTGCGTCACTTGCTTCAGCTCATGTCTGATCTTGTTGCCGACTTCAGCCAAATCCCAACAAGAAGAAGGTAGACAATGAACAAGAAGAAAAGTAAGAATGGTAAAAGAGAAAGAGAAGAAAGATGGGAGAGAAAGAGCAAAGATGCTTCATTTTTTGTTTTGAAGCAATGAAGCAAAAGAAGAAATTATAAACAACAGATTGAAGATTGAGAGAGATAGACATCATTTTTAGTGCTGATTAGCCCCTAAAAAATCAGGCTGGTGTACTGGGAACAAGCTTTTTTGCTTCCAAGATGCTGCCAAGTAGATTCTTGCATAAGACAAAAGATTATCTTGTGGTTCAAGCTCCAAGGGTTGAGGTGATTTGTCGTAAGGTGAAAAGGCGCGATTTCTAAACCAACTATCCATCACCTCTTCCATCTGTTTTGGAACCTTCCTTTGTTTCCAAACATTTTGCAAACTTTTCAAATCTAGCTCCCTATTTCTTGCTTTTGGTATCTTCAGTTCGATACCGATCCGAGCCATTGTATCAAATTTCATCTTATACTCCCGCCATTCTATCAGATCCAAAAAGTTCCACCATATCAACTCTGGTTTTTTCCTCAGCTCTTCTTCCATCCCTGGAATCATTTCAGAAAGAGCTTCATTGCTGACTGTCGCATGTTTCCAATGGTATTTCAGAAGTTCGAATCTTTTGGTGTACTCTTCTGCTCTTTTCTTATCGCTAATAAGCCACGTCTTTTCCGCTGAAAACCCCCATGAGTCCTTCCAACAATTATTCCAAAGTAAATCCAAGTAATAGTATGTTGTCTGGTATGATGGTAGAACGCGCGTTTCAAAAAGACTGAGACGGTCTTTTCCAAATTGAAAACAATCGCCAACAAGAATGAGATGATAGGGATAGAGGCCTTGTTGATAAAGAGTTGTCGCATCTTCCTTGCTCAGCCAGTCGATAGGATACTTACGCCCAGACATGATACGAATGCTTTCCTTTCTATATTCCAGCTCTGGTTTGCCCAAGATTGAAATCAGAACCTTAGAATACCTCTCTATCACTTTTCCCTTTTTCAACCACTCGTAGTCTTCTGGTTTAGCGTCGTAAAACGTTGGCCAAGATTCGCCCAGTTTTAAAATCTTTTCCAGTCGTGGTAATGCGGGATACCCGGGCAGTGATTTGTGACGTTGCAATCCAATCAGGATTATTGGTCGATTGTATTGTCTAGTGAGTGCTACCCACCTTCTTCTCCCTTCGATGTCGCCAATTCTATCGATTAACCATCTATGTTTTTTACCTATATCATTGCCTTTGCTTA